>OX411307.1:145959387-146070854 GCA_948150685.1 Rhaphigaster nebulosa
TATATATATATATATATATGTATATATATATATATATATATATATATATATATATATATGTGTGTGTGTATATTAGATAAAATCTATATAACAAAAGGGAATGTGGATAAGAATAGACCGTAACGAATTAAAAAATGAATTACTTTTCTGCATCAAAAAAAAAACTGTTGTATGATAAATCTGAAAAAATGAACGAAACGTTAAAAATCACAATTTGAAGGATAATTAAAGATTAAGGTTATAATGACAGATAAGTATCTAAGTATAACAATGTAATTATATTTCTTGTCATTGATTATTTCTGTTCACTAATATTATTTTTATGTTTTAATAGAAACAACGGATATAGGTATGTAGAAAATTAACCGAGAAACAGAGAAGGTATAAGGTACAGTGTCAAAATCAGTAAACAGTTTTTTTTTTATATCGTTGACTATTTTTTATTACTAACATACTTCATTTATTCTTAGAAAGGAACTACAAGAGGAAAAAAGAAGATAACATCTCAACTACCAAGAACATATGGAATGAAAATACAGATGCTTGAATTCAATATAATATATTTTTCTAAATGTCGTTGTTTTTTTTATTATAGTATATCTGTTCACAAAGACATTTATTTTCTAGTTGAACTATTTAAATATGTAAACAAATAAAAGAAGTTACTTATAATAATTGAAAACTTAATTGGCGTCGTTAATTACTTGCGTTAACTTATTTATCTCCTTTATTTTAGAAAGAAACTACAAAGTGATTGAAGAATATAACATCACAACAATCAAAACTACCAATATGAAAACATTGATGACAGACATCAATTAAAGAAATAATCCTTATCAGCATTTTATTTATTTTTTCTTACTAGTAAAATGATCGTTCAGGTATTTATAATCTATTATGACTAAGATTATGGATAAAGAGACGATGAAAAACTGCAAAAAGAAAAGAAATTTATAGTAGTCGTTAATAATCAATAACATAATGGTTTTCGGATGAATATTTCCGTTCACTTATATATTTCTGGGTACATTGCTATGCATAAAATTTTGAAAAATATATACTCTTTACATCCCGCAGGTACTAGCTTTGTGCAAGGCTAGTGGGGATTAACGCTCCCCCGGGTTCCCGAGTTCAGTACACTGCACAAACAATCAAAACAGTACACTATTCACTTACACTGATACGACGTTACCCACAGTACTCAACCACTGGTTTCCATCCATAGGAATAAAGGAGCAAATGAGAAACCTGAGCCAGTCCCTACAAAAAGAGGGGCGGACCGTCAGTGAGGTTAGGAAGTAGTTCTAAATGGCAATAGAAAGCTTCCCGCTTGACGGATATGAACAATTTTTATAAAAAGAAGTATATTTTTTAATTTGCTCTGTAATATATATTTATATATATTTGGTAAAATCTATATAACAAAAAGGAATGTGGATAAGAATAGACCGTAGCGAATTAAAAAATGAATTACTTTTCTGCATCAAAAAAAAAACTGTTGTATGATAAATCTGAAAAAATGAACGAAACGTTAAAAATCACAATTTGAAGGATAATTAAAGATTAAGGTTATAATGACAGATAAGTATCTAAGTATAACAATGTAATTATATTTCTTGTCATTGATTATTTCTGTTCACTAATATTATTTTTATGTTTTAATAGAAACAACGGATATAGGTATGTAGAAAATTAACCGAGAAACAGAGAAGGTATAAGGTACAGTGTCAAAATCAGTAAACAGTTTTTTTTTTTATATCGTTGACTATTTTTTATTACTAACATACTTCATTTATTCTTAGAAAGGAACTACAAGAGGAAAAAAGAAGATAACATCTCAACTACCAAGAACATATGGAATGAAAATACAGATGCTTGAATTCAATATAATATATTTTTCTAAATGTCGTTGTTTTTTTTATTATAGTATATCTGTTCACAAAGACATTTATTTTCTAGTTGAACTATTTAAATATGTAAACAAATAAAAGAAGTTACTTATAATAATTGAAAACTTAATTGGCGTCGTTAATTACTTGCGTTAACTTATTTATCTCCTTTATTTTAGAAAGAAACTACAAAGTGATTGAAGAATATAACATCACAACAATCAAAACTACCAATATGAAAACATTGATGACAGACATCAATTAAAGAAATAATCCTTATCAGCATTTTATTTATTTTTTCTTACTAGTAAAATGATCGTTCAGGTACTTATAATCTATTATGACTAAGATTATGGATAAAGAGACGATGAAAAACTGCAAAAAGAAAACAATTTATAGTAGTCGTTAATAATCAATAACATAATGGTTTTCGGATGAATATTTCCGTTCACTTATATATTTCTGGGTACATTGCTATGCATAAAATTTTGAAAAATATATACTCTTTACATCCCGCAGGGACTAGCTTTGTGCAAGGCTAGTGGGGATTAACGCTCCCCCGGGTTCCCGAGTTCAGTACACTGCACAAACAATAAAAACAGTACACTATTCACTTACACTGATACGACGTTACCCACAGTACTCAACCACTGGTTTCCATCCATAGGAATAAAGGAGCAAATGAGAAACCTCAGACGAGCCAGTCCCTACAAAATGAGGGGCGGACCTTCAGTGAGGTTAGGAAGTCGTTCTAAATGGCAATAGAAAGCTTCCCGCGTGACCCATATGAAAAATTTGTATAAACAAAAAGTATATTTTTATTTTGCTCTCCAATATATATATATATAGATAGATAGAATCTATACAACAAAAGAGAATGTGGATAACAATAGAGCGTAACGAATGAAATAATGAATTATTTTCAGCATCAAATAAAAAACTGTGGTATGATAAATCTGAAACAATCGAACGAAACCTTAAAACATCACAGATTGAAGGATAACTAATGATAATGATTTTAAAGACAGATAAGTATGTAAGTATATCAATGTAATTATGTCTTGTCATTGATTATTTCTGTTCACTAATATAATTTTTATGATTTTATAGAAACAACGGATTACATTTAAAGGGAAATTAACCGAGAAACAGAGAAGGTAAATCAGTGCAGTGTCAAAATCAATAAACAAAATTTATTTATATCGTTGACTATATTTATTTACTAAAATACTTCATTTATTTTTAGAATGGAACTACAAGAAGAAAGAAGAAGATAACATCTCAACTACCAAGAACAAATGGAATGAAAATACATATGCTTGAATTCAATAAAACTTATTTTTCTAAATGTCGTTGTTTTTTTATTATAGTTAATCTGTTCAAACAGACATTTATTTTCAATTTGAACGATTTAAATATGTAAACAAATAAAAGAAGTTGCTTATAATAGATTGAAGATTTTATTTGCGTCGTTGATTACTTGCGTTAACTTATTTATCTCCTTTTTTTTAGAAAGAAACTACAAAGTGATTGAAGAATATAACATCACAACAATCAAAACTACCAATATGAAATCATTGATGACAGAAATCAATAAATGAAATAATTCTTATCAGCTTTTGATTTATTTTTTCTTACTAGTAAAATGATCGTTCAGGTATTTATAATCTATTATGACTAAGATTATGGATAAAGAGACGATGAAAAACTGCAAAAAGAAAACAATTTATAGTAGTCGTTAATAATCAATAACATAATGGTTTTCGGATGAATATTTCCGTTCACTTATATATTTCTGGGTACATTGCTATGCATAAAATTTTGAAAAATATATACTCTTTACATCCCGCAGGGACTAGCTTTGTGCAAGGCTAGTGGGGATTAACGCTCCCCCGGGTTCCCGAGTTCAGTACACTGCACAAACAATAAAAACAGTACACTATTCACTTACACTGATACGACGTTACCCACAGTACTCAACCACTGGTTTCCATCCATAGGAATAAAGGAGCAAATGAGAAACCTCAGACGAGCCAGTCCCTACAAAATGAGGGGCGGACCTTCAGTGAGGTTAGGAAGTCGTTCTAAATGGCAATAGAAAGCTTCCCGCGTGACCCATATGAAAAATTTGTATAAACAAAAAGTATATTTTTATTTTGCTCTCCAATATATATATATATAGATAGATAGAATCTATACAACAAAAGAGAATGTGGATAACAATAGAGCGTAACGAATGAAATAATGAATTATTTTCAGCATCAAATAAAAAACTGTGGTATGATAAATCTGAAACAATCGAACGAAACCTTAAAACATCACAGATTGAAGGATAACTAATGATAATGATTTTAAAGACAGATAAGTATGTAAGTATATCAATGTAATTATGTCTTGTCATTGATTATTTCTGTTCACTAATATAATTTTTATGATTTTATAGAAACAACGGATTACATTTAAAGGGAAATTAACCGAGAAACAGAGAAGGTAAATCAGTGCAGTGTCAAAATCAATAAACAAAATTTATTTATATCGTTGACTATATTTATTTACTAAAATACTTCATTTATTTTTAGAATGGAACTACAAGAAGAAAGAAGAAGATAACATCTCAACTACCAAGAACAAATGGAATGAAAATACATATGCTTGAATTCAATAAAACTTATTTTTCTAAATGTCGTTGTTTTTTTATTATAGTTAATCTGTTCAAACAGACATTTATTTTCAATTTGAACGATTTAAATATGTAAACAAATAAAAGAAGTTGCTTATAATAGATTGAAGATTTTATTTGCGTCGTTGATTACTTGCGTTAACTTATTTATCTCCTTTTTTTTAGAAAGAAACTACAAAGTGATTGAAGAATATAACATCACAACAATCAAAACTACCAATATGAAATCATTGTTGACAGAAATCAATAAATGAAATAATTCTTATCAGCTTTTGATTTATTTTTTCTTACTAGTAAAATGATCGTTCAGGTATTTATAATCTATTATGACTAAGATTATGGATAAAGAGACGATGAAAAACTGCAAAAAGAAAACAATTTATAGTAGTCGTTAATAATCAATAACATAATGGTTTTCGGATGAATATTTCCGTTCACTTATATATTTCTGGGTACATTGCTATGCATAAAATTTTGAAAAATATATACTCTTTACATCCCGCAGGGACTAGCTTTGTGCAAGGCTAGTGGGGATTAACGCTCCCCCGGGTTCCCGAGTTCAGTACACTGCACAAACAATAAAAACAGTACACTATTCACTTACACTGATACGACGTTACCCACAGTACTCAACCACTGGTTTCCATCCATAGGAATAAAGGAGCAAATGAGAAACCTCAGACGAGCCAGTCCCTACAAAATGAGGGGCGGACCTTCAGTGAGGTTAGGAAGTCGTTCTAAATGGCAATAGAAAGCTTCCCGCGTGACCCATATGAAAAATTTGTATAAACAAAAAGTATATTTTTATTTTGCTCTCCAATATATATATATATATAGATAGATAGAATCTATACAACAAAAGAGAATGTGGATAACAATAGAGCGTAACGAATGAAATAATGAATTATTTTCAGCATCAAATAAAAAACTGTGGTATGATAAATCTGAAACAATCGAACGAAACCTTAAAACATCACAGATTGAAGGATAACTAATGATAATGATTTTAAAGACAGATAAGTATGTAAGTATATCAATGTAATTATGTCTTGTCATTGATTATTTCTGTTCACTAATATAATTTTTATGATTTTATAGAAACAACGGATTACATTTAAAGGGAAATTAACCGAGAAACAGAGAAGGTAAATCAGTGCAGTGTCAAAATCAATAAACAAAATTTATTTATATCGTTGACTATATTTATTTACTAAAATACTTCATTTATTTTTAGAATGGAACTACAAGAAGAAAGAAGAAGATAACATCTCAACTACCAAGAACAAATGGAATGAAAATACATATGCTTGAATTCAATAAAACTTATTTTTCTAAATGTCGTTGTTTTTTTATTATAGTTAATCTGTTCACACAGACATTTATTTTCAATTTGAACGATTTAAATATGTAAACAAATAAAAGAAGTTGCTTATAATAGATTGAAGATTTTATTTGCGTCGTTGATTACTTGCGTTAACTTATTTATCTCCTTTTTTTTAGAAAGAAACTACAAAGTGATTGAAGAATATAACATCACAACAATCAAAACTACCAATATGAAAACATTGTTGACAGAAATCAATAAATGAAATAATTCTTATCAGCTTTTGATTTATGATTTCTTACTAGTAAAATGATCGTTCAGGTATTTATAATCTATTATGACTAAGATTATGGATAAAAAGACGATGAAAAACTGCAAAAAGAAAACAATTTATAGTAGTCGTTAATAATCAATAACATAATGGTTTTCGGATGAATATTTCCGTTCACTTATATATTTCTGGGTACATTGCTGTGCATAAAATTTTGAAAAATATATACTCTTTACATCCCGCAGGGACTAGCTTTGTGCAAGGCTAGTGGGGATTAACGCTCCCCCGGGTTCCCGAGTTCAGTACACTGCACAAACAATAAAAACAGTACACTATTCACTTACACTGATACGACGTTACCCACAGTACTCAACCACTGGTTTCCATCCATAGGAATAAAGGAGCAAATGAGAAACCTCAGACGAGCCAGTCCCTACAAAATGAGGGGCGGACCTTCAGTGAGGTTAGGAAGTCGTTCTAAATGGCAATAGAAAGCTTCCCGCGTGACCCATATGAAAAATTTGTATAAACAAAAAGTATATTTTTATTTTGCTCTCCAATATATATATATATAGATAGATAGAATCTATACAACAAAAGAGAATGTGGATAACAATAGAGCGTAACGAATGAAATAATGAATTATTTTCAGCATCAAATAAAAAACTGTGGTATGATAAATCTGAAACAATCGAACGAAACCTTAAAACATCACAGATTGAAGGATAACTAATGATAATGATTTTAAAGACAGATAAGTATGTAAGTATATCAATGTAATTATGTCTTGTCATTGATTATTTCTGTTCACTAATATAATTTTTATGATTTTATAGAAACAACGGATTACATTAAAAGGGAAATTAACCGAGAAACAGAGAAGGTAAATCAGTGCAGTGTCAAAATCAATAAACAAAATTTATTTATATCGTTGACTATATTTATTTACTAAAATACTTCATTTATTTTTAGAATGGAACTACAAGAAGAAAGAAGAAGATAACATCTCAACTACCAAGAACAAATGGAATGAAAATACATATGCTTGAATTCAATAAAACTTATTTTTCTAAATGTCGTTGTTTTTTTATTATAGTTAATCTGTTCAAACAGACATTTATTTTCAATTTGAACGATTTAAATATGTAAACAAATAAAAGAAGTTGCTTATAATAGATTGAAGATTTTATTTGCGTCGTTGATTACTTGCGTTAACTTATTTATCTCCTTTTTTTTAGAAAGAAACTACAAAGTGATTGAAGAATATAACATCACAACAATCAAAACTACCAATATGAAATCATTGTTGACAGAAATCAATAAATGAAATAATTCTTATCAGCTTTTGATTTATTTTTTCTTACTAGTAAAATGATCGTTCAGGTATTTATAATCTATTATGACTAAGATTATGGATAAAGAGACGATGAAAAACTGCAAAAAGAAAACAATTTATAGTAGTCGTTAATAATCAATAACATAATGGATTTCGGATGAATATTTCCGTTCACTTATATATTTCTGGGTACATTGCTATGCATAAAATTTTGAAAAATATATACTCTTTACATCCCGCAGGTACTAGCTTTGTGCAAGGCTAGTGGGGATTAACGCTCCCCCGGGTTCCCGAGTTCAGTACACTGCACAAACAATCAAAACAGTACACTAATCACTTACACTGATACGACGTTACCCACAGTACTCAACCACTGGTTTCCATCCATAGGAATAAAGGAGCAAATGAGAAACCTCAGACGAGCCAGTCCCTACAAAAAGAGGGGCGGACCGTCAGTGAGGTTAGGAAGTAGTTCTAAATGGCAATAGAAAGCTTCCCGCTTGACGGATATGAACAATTTTTATAAAAAAAAGTATATTTTTTAATTTGCTCTGTAATATATATATATATATATATATATATATATATATATATATATATATATATATATATATATATATATATATATATATATTTGGTAAAATCTATATAACAAAAAGGAATGTGGATAAGAATAGACCGTAGCGAATTAAAAAATGAATTACTTTTCTGCATCAAAAAAAAAACTGTTGTATGATAAATCTGAAAAAATGAACGAAACGTTAAAAATCACAATTTGAAGGATAATTAAAGATTAAGGTTATAATGACAGATAAGTATCTAAGTATAACAATGTAATTATATTTCTTGTCATTGATTATTTCTGTTCACTAATATTATTTTTATGTTTTAATAGAAACAACGGATATAGGTATGTAGAAAATTAACCGAGAAACAGAGAAGGTATAAGGTACAGTGTCAAAATCAGTAAACAGTTTTCTTTTTTATATCGTTGACTATTTTTTATTACTAACATACTTCATTTATTCTTAGAAAGGAACTACAAGAGGAAAAAAGAAGATAACATCTCAACTACCAAGAACATATGGAATGAAAATACAGATGCTTGAATTCAATATAATATATTTTTCTAAATGTTGTTGTTTTTTTTATTATAGTATATCTGTTCACAAAGACATTTATTTTCTAGTTGAACTATTTAAATATGTAAACAAATAAACGAAGTTACTTATAATAATTGAAAACTTAATTGGCGTCGTTAATTACTTGCGTTAACTTATTTATCTCCTTTATTTTAGAAAGAAACTACAAAGTGATTGAAGAATATAACATCACAACAATCAAAACTACCAATATGAAAACATTGATGACAGACATCAATTAAAGAAATAATCCTTATCAGCATTTTATTTATGTTTGCATACTAGTAAAATGATCGTTCAGGTATTTATAATCTATTATGACTAAGATTATGGATAAAAAGACCATGAAAAACTGCAAAAAGAAAAGAATTTATAGTAGTCGTTAATAATCAATAACAAAATGGTTTTCGGATGAATATTTCCGTTCACGTATATATTTCTTGGTACATTAGAATGCATACCATATTATAAAATATATATCCTTTACATCCCGCATGGAAAAGCTTTGTTCAAGGCAAGTGGGGATTTACGCTCCCTCGGGTTCCCGAGTTCAGTACACTGCACAAACAGTCAAAACAGTACACTATTCACTTACACTGATACGACGTTACCCAAAGTACTCAACCACTGGTTTCCATCAATAGGAATAAAGGCGCAAATGAGAAAGCTCAGATGAGCCAGTCCCTACAAAATGGGGGGCGGACCTTCAATGAGGTTAGGAAGTCGTTCTAAATGGCAATAGAAAGCTTCCCGCTTGACGGATATGAACAATTTTTATAAAAAAAAGTATATTTTTTAACTTGCTCTGTAATATATATATATATATATATATATATATATATATATATATATATATATATATATATATATATATATATATATATACATATATATAGTATTTATAATCAATTTTGGATGAAAAGACCATGAAAAACAGCAAAAAGTAAAGAATTTATAGTAGTCTTTAATAATCAATGACAAAATGCTTTTAGGATGAATATTTCGGTTTACTTATATATTTCTTGGTACATTAGAATGCATACCATATTAAAAAATATATATCCTTTACATCCCGCATGGAAAAGCTTTGTGCAAGGCAAGTGGGGATTTACGCTCCCTCGGGTTCCCGAGTTCAGTACACTGCACAAACAGTCAAAACAGTACACTATTCACTTACACTGATACGACGTTACCCACAGTACTCAGCCACTGGTTTCCATCCATAGGAATAAAGGAGCAAATGAGAAACCTCAGACGAGCCAGTCCCTACAAAATGAGGGGCGGACCTTCAGTGAGGTTAGGAAGTCGTTCTAAATGGCAATAGAAAGCTTCCCGCGTGACCCATATGAAAAATTTGTATAAACAAAAAGTATATTTTTATTTTGCTCTCCAATATATATATATATAGATAGATAGAATCTATACAACAAAAGAGAATGTGGATAACAATAGAGCGTAACGAATGAAATAATGAATTATTTTCAGCATCAAATAAAAAACTGTGGTATGATAAATCTGAAACAATCGAACGAAACCTTAAAACATCACAGATTGAAGGATAACTAATGATAATGATTTTAAAGACAGATAAGTATGTAAGTATATCAATGTAATTATGTCTTGTCATTGATTATTTCTGTTCACTAATATAATTTTTATGATTTTATAGAAACAACGGATTACATTTAAAGGGAAATTAACCGAGAAACAGAGAAGGTAAATCAGTGCAGTGTCAAAATCAATAAACAAAATTTATTTATATCGTTGACTATATTTATTTACTAAAATACTTCATTTATTTTTAGAATGGAACTACAAGAAGAAAGAAGAAGATAACATCTCAACTACCAAGAACAAATGGAATGAAAATACATATGCTTGAATTCAATAAAACTTATTTTTCTAAATGTCGTTGTTTTTTTATTATAGTTAATCTGTTCAAACAGACATTTATTTTCAATTTGAACGATTTAAATATGAACAAATAAAAGAAGTTGCTTATAATAGATTGAAGATTTTATTTGCGTCGTTGATTACTTGCGTTAACTTATTTATCTCCTTTTTTTTAGAAAGAAACTACAAAGTGATTGAAGAATATAACATCACAACAATCAAAACTACCAATATGAAATCATTGTTGACAGAAATCAATAAATGAAATAATTCTTATCAGCTTTTGATTTATTTTTTCTTACTAGTAAAATGATCGTTCAGGTATTTATAATCTATTATGACTAAGATTATGGATAAAGAGACGATGAAAAACTGCAAAAAGAAAACAATTTATAGTAGTCGTTAATAATCAATAACATAATGGTTTTCGGATGAATATTTCCGTTCACTTATATATTTCTGGGTACATTGCTATGCATAAAATTTTGAAAAATATATACTCTTTACATCCCGCAGGTACTAGCTTTGTGCAAGGCTAGTGGGGATTAACGCTCCCCCGGGTTCCCGAGTTCAGTACACTGCACAAACAATCAAAACAGTACACTAATCACTTACACTGATACGACGTTACCCACAGTACTCAACCACTGGTTTCCATCCATAGGAATAAAGGAGCAAATGAGAAACCTCAGACGAGCCAGTCCCTACAAAAAGAGGGGCGGACCGTCAGTGAGGTTAGGAAGTAGTTCTAAATGGCAATAGAAAGCTTCCCGCTTGACGGATATGAACAATTTTTATAAAAAAAAGTATATTTTTTAATTTGCTCTGTAATATATATATATATATATATATATATATATATATATATATATATATATATATATATATATATATATTTGGTAAAATCTATATAACAAAAAGGAATGTGGATAAGAATAGACCGTAGCGAATTAAAAAATGAATTACTTTTCTGCATCAAAAAAAAAACTGTTGTATGATAAATCTGAAAAAATGAACGAAACGTTAAAAATCACAATTTGAAGGATAATTAAAGATTAAGGTTATAATGACAGATAAGTATCTAAGTATAACAATGTAATTATATTTCTTGTCATTGATTATTTCTGTTCACTAATATTATTTTTATGTTTTAATAGAAACAACGGATATAGGTATGTAGAAAATTAACCGAGAAACAGAGAAGGTATAAGGTACAGTGTCAAAATCAGTAAACAGTTTTTTTTTTATATCGTTGACTATTTTTTATTACTAACATACTTCATTTATTCTTAAAAAGGAACTACAAGAGGAAAAAAGAAGATAACATCTCAACTACCAAGAACATATGGAATGAAAATACAGATGCTTGAATTCAATATAATATATTTTTCTAAATGTCGTTGTTTTTTTTATTATAGTATATCTGTTCACAAAGACATTTATTTTCTAGTTGAACTATTTAAATATGTAAACAAATAAACGAAGTTACTTATAATAATTGAAAACTTAATTGGCGTCGTTAATTACTTGCGTTAACTTATTTATCTCCTTTATTTTAGAAAGAAACTACAAAGTGATTGAAGAATATAACATCAAACCAATCAAAACTACCAATATGAAAACATTGATGACAGACATCAATTAAAGAAATAATCCTTATCAGCATTTTATTTATGTTTGCATACTAGTAAAATGATCGTTCAGGTATTTATAATCTATTATGACTAAGATTATGGATAAAAAGACCATGAAAAACTGCAAAAAGAAAAGAATTTATAGTAGTCGTTAATAATCAATAACAAAATGGTTTTCGGATGAATATTTCCGTTCACGTATATATTTCTTGGTACATTAGAATGCATACCATATTATAAAATATATATCCTTTACATCCCGCATGGAAAAGCTTTGTGCAAGGCAAGTGGGGATTTACGCTCCCTCGGGTTCCCGAGTTCAGTACACTGCACAAACAGTCAAAACAGTACACTATTCACTTACACTGATACGACGTTACCCAAAGTACTCAACCACTGGTTTCCATCAATAGGAATAAAGGCGCAAATGAGAAAGCTCAGATGAGCCAGTCCCTACAAAATGGGGGGCGGACCTTCAATGAGGTTAGGAAGTCGTTCTAAATGGCAATAGAAAGCTTCCCGCTTGACGGATATGAACAATTTTTATAAAAAAAAGTATATTTTTTAACTTGCTCTGTAATATATATATATATATATATATATATATATATATATATATATATACATATATATAGTATTTATAATCAATTTTGGATGAAAAGACCATGAAAAACAGCAAAAAGTAAAGAATTTATAGTAGTCTTTAATAATCAATGACATAATGCTTTTAGGATGAATATTTCGGTTTACTTATATATTTCTTGGTACATTAGAATGCATACCATATTAAAAAATATATATCCTTTACATCCCGCATGGAAAAGCTTTGTGCAAGGCAAGTGGGGATTTACGCTCCCTCGGGTTCCCGAGTTCAGTACACTGCACAAACAGTCAAAACAGTACACTATTCACTTACACTGATACGACGTTACCCACAGTACTCAGCCACTGGTTTCCATCCATAGGAATAAAGGCGCAAATGAGAAATCTCAGACGAGCCAGTCCCTACAAAATGAGGGACGAACCTTCACTGAGGTTAGGGAGTCATTCTAAATGGAATAGAAAGCTTTCCGCGTGGGCCTTATGGAAAATTTTTATAAAGAAAAAGCATTTTTTTTATTTTGCTCTCTAATATATATATATATATATATATATATATATATATATATATATATATATATATATATATATATATATTAGATAAAATCTATACAACAAATGGGAATGTGGATAAGAATAGACCGTAGCGATTCAAAAAATGATTAACTTTTCTGCGTCAAATAAAAAAATTTTGTATGATGAAATCTGTAACAATTGAACGAAACGTAATAAATCACAAATTGAAGGATAATTAAAGATAAAGGTTATAATGACAGATAAGTATCTAAGTATAACAATGTAATTATATGTCTAGTCATTGATTATTTCTGTTCACTAATATTATTTTTATGTTTTGATAGAAACAACGGATATAATTTAAAGGAAAATTAACCGAGAAACAGAGAAGGTATATCAGTACAGTGTCAAAATCAATAAACAATTTTTTTTTAAATCGTAGACTATTTTTTTTTTACTAACATACTTCGTTTATTTTTAGAACGTAACTACAAGAGGAAAAAATAAGATAACATCTCAACTACCAAGAACATTTGGAATGAAAATACGGATGCTTGAATTCATAAAATTTATTATTCTAAATGTCGTTGTTTTTTTATTATAGTTAATCCGTTCACAAAGACATTAATTTTCTAGCTGAACAATTCAAATATGTAAACAAATAAAAGAAGTTGCTTATAATAGATTGAAAATTTGAT
The DNA here is from genome assembly GCA_948150685.1 of Rhaphigaster nebulosa. Taxonomy (NCBI): domain Eukaryota; kingdom Metazoa; phylum Arthropoda; class Insecta; order Hemiptera; family Pentatomidae; genus Rhaphigaster; species Rhaphigaster nebulosa. The sequence continues at coordinate 145,973,371 of OX411307.1, forward strand.
TTGCGTCGTTGATTACTTGCGTTACCTTATTTATCTTCTTTTTTTTTTAGAAAGAAACTGCATAGTGATTGAAGAATATAACATCACAACAATCAAAACTACCAATATGAAAACATTGATGACAGACATCAATTAAAGAAATAATCCTTATCAGCATTTTATTTATGTTTGCATACTAGTAAAATGATCGTTCAGGTATTTATAATCTATTATGACTAAGATTATGGATAAAAAGACCATGAAAAACTGCAAAAAGAAAAGAATTTATAGTAGTCGTTAATAATCAATAACAAAATGGTTTTCGGATGAATATTTCCGTTCACGTATATATTTCTTGGTACATTAGAATGCATCCCATATTATAAAATATATATCCTTTACATCCCGCATGGAAAAGCTTTGTGCAAGGCAAGTGGGGATTTACGCTCCCTCGGGTTCCCGAGTTCAGTACACTGCACAAACAGTCAAAACAGTACACTATTCACTTACACTGATACGACGTTACCCAAAGTACTCAACCACTGGTTTCCATCAATAGGAATAAAGGCGCAAATGAGAAAGCTCAGATGAGCCAGTCCCTACAAAATGGGGGGCGGACCTTCAATGAGGTTAGGAAGTCGTTCTAAATGGCAATAGAAAGCTTCCCGCTTGACGGATATGAACAATTTTTATAAAAAAAAGTATATTTTTTAACTTGCTCTGTAATATATATATATATATATATATATATATATATATATATATATATATATATATATATATATATATATATATATACATATATATAGTATTTATAATCAATTTTGGATGAAAAGACCATGAAAAACAGCAAAAAGTAAAGAATTTATAGTAGTCTTTAATAATCAATGACATAATGCTTTTAGGATGAATATTTCGGTTTACTTATATATTTCTTGGTACATTAGAATGCATACCATATTAAAAAATATATATCCTTTACATCCCGCATGGAAAAGCTTTGTGCAAGGCAAGTGGGGATTTACGCTCCCTCGGGTTCCCGAGTTCAGTACACTGCACAAACAGTCAAAACAGTACACTATTCACTTACACTGATACGACGTTACCCACAGTACTCAGCCACTGGTTTCCATCCATAGGAATAAAGGCGCAAATGAGAAATCTCAGACGAGCCAGTCCCTACAAAATGAGGGACGAACCTTCACTGAGGTTAGGGAGTCATTCTAAATGGAATAGAAAGCTTTCCGCGTGGGCCTTATGGAAAATTTTTATAAAGAAAAAGCATTTTTTTTATTTTGCTCTCTAATATATATATATATATATATATATATATATATATATATATATATATATATATATATATATATATATATAGATAAAATCTATACAACAAATGGGAATGTGGATAAGAATAGACCGTAGCGATTCAAAAAATGATTAACTTTTCTGCGTCAAATAAAAAAATTTTGTATGATGAAATCTGTAACAATTGAACGAAACGTAATAAATCACAAATTGAAGGATAATTAAAGATAAAGGTTATAATGACAGATAAGTATCTAAGTATAACAATGTAATTATATGTCTAGTCATTGATTATTTCTGTTCACTAATATTATTTTTATGTTTTGATAGAAACAACGGATATAATTTAAAGGAAAATTAACCGAGAAACAGAGAAGGTATATCAGTACAGTGTCAAAATCAATAAACAATTTTTTTTTAAATCGTAGACTATTTTTTTTTTACTAACATACTTCGTTTATTTTTAGAACGTAACTACAAGAGGAAAAAATAAGATAACATCTCAACTACCAAGAACATTTGGAATGAAAATACGGATGCTTGAATTCATAAAATTTATTATTCTAAATGTCGTTGTTTTTTTATTATAGTTAATCCGTTCACAAAGACATTAATTTTCTAGCTGAACAATTCAAATATGTAAACAAATAAAAGAAGTTGCTTATAATAGATTGAAAATTTGATTTGCGTCGTTGATTACTTGCGTTACCTTATTTATCTTCTTTTTTTTTTAGAAAGAAACTGCATAGTGATTGAAGAATATAACATCACAACAATCAAAACTACCAATATGAAAACATTGATGACAGACATCAATTAAAGAAATAATCCTTATCAGCATTTTATTTATGTTTGCATACTAGTAAAATGATCGTTCAGGTATTTATAATCTATTATGACTAAGATTATGGATAAAAAGACCATGAAAAACTGCAAAAAGAAAAGAATTTATAGTAGTCGTTAATAATCAATAACAAAATGGTTTTCGGATGAATATTTCCGTTCACGTATATATTTCTTGGTACATTAGAATGCATCCCATATTATAAAATATATATCCTTTACATCCCGCATGGAAAAGCTTTGTGCAAGGCAAGTGGGGATTTACGCTCCCTCGGGTTCCCGAGTTCAGTACACTGCACAAACAGTCAAAACAGTACACTATTCACTTACACTGATACGACGTTACCCAAAGTACTCAACCACTGGTTTCCATCAATAGGAATAAAGGCGCAAATGAGAAAGCTCAGATGAGCCAGTCCCTACAAAATGGGGGGCGGACCTTCAATGAGGTTAGGAAGTCGTTCTAAATGGCAATAGAAAGCTTCCCGCTTGACGGATATGAACAATTTTTATAAAAAAAAGTATATTTTTTAACTTGCTCTGTAATATATATATATATATATATATATATATATATATATATATATATATATATATATATATATACATATATATAGTATTTATAATCAATTTTGGATGAAAAGACCATGAAAAACAGCAAAAAGTAAAGAATTTATAGTAGTCTTTAATAATCAATGACATAATGCTTTTAGGATGAATATTTCGGTTTACTTATATATTTCTTGGTACATTAGAATGCATACCATATTAAAAAATATATATCCTTTACATCCCGCATGGAAAAGCTTTGTGCAAGGCAAGTGGGGATTTACGCTCCCTCGGGTTCCCGAGTTCAGTACACTGCACAAACAGTCAAAACAGTACACTATTCACTTACACTGATACGACGTTACCCACAGAACTCAGCCACTGGTTTCCATCCATAGGAATAAAGGAGCAAATGAGAAACCTCAGACGAGCCAGTCCCTACAAAATGAGGGGCGGACCTTCAGTGAGGTTAGGAAGTCGTTCTAAATGGCAATAGAAAGCTTCCCGCGTGACCCATATGAAAAATTTGTATAAACAAAAAGTATATTTTTATTTTGCTCTCCAATATATATATATATAGATAGATAGAATCTATACAACAAAAGAGAATGTGGATAACAATAGAGCGTAACGAATGAAATAATGAATTATTTTCAGCATCAAATAAAAAACTGTGGTATGATAAATCTGAAACAATCGAACGAAACCTTAAAACATCACAGATTGAAGGATAACTAATGATAATGATTTTAAAGACAGATAAGTATGTAAGTATATCAATGTAATTATGTCTTGTCATTGATTATTTCTGTTCACTAATATAATTTTTATGATTTTATAGAAACAACGGATTACATTTAAAGGGAAATTAACCGAGAAACAGAGAAGGTAAATCAGTGCAGTGTCAAAATCAATAAACAAAATTTATTTATATCGTTGACTATATTTATTTACTAAAATACTTCATTTATTTTTAGAATGGAACTACAAGAAGAAAGAAGAAGATAACATCTCAACTACCAAGAACAAATAGAATGAAAATACATATGCTTGAATTCAATAAAACTTATTTTTCTAAATGTCGTTGTTTTTTTATTATAGTTAATCTGTTCAAACAGACATTTATTTTCAATTTGAACGATTTAAATATGTAAACAAATAAAAGAAGTTGCTTATAATAGATTGAAGATTTTATTTGCGTCGTTGATTACTTGCGTTAACTTATTTATCTCCTTTTTTTTAGAAAGAAACTGCATAGTGATTGAAGAATATAACATCACAACAATCAAAACTACCGATATGAAAACATTGATGACAGAAATCAATTATAGAAATAATTCTTATCAGCTTTTGATTTATGTTTGCATGCTTGTAAATTTATCGTTCAGGTATTTATAATCTATTTTGGATAAAAAGACCATGAAAAACAGCAAAAAGTAAAGAATTTATAGTAGTCTTTAATAATCAATGACAAAATGGTTTTCGGATGAATATTTCGGTTTACTTATATATTTCTTGGTACATTAGAATGCATACCATATTAAAAAATATATATCCTTTACATCCCGCATGGACAAGCTTTGTGCAAGGCAAGTGGATTTACGCTCCCCCGGGTTCCCGAGTTCAGTACACTGCACAAACAGTCAAAACAGTACACTATTCACTTACACTGATACGACGTTACCCACAGTACTCAGCCACTGGTTTCCATCCATAGGAATAAAGGCGCAAATGAGAAATCTCAGACGAGCCAGTCCCTACAAAATGAGGGACGAACCTTCACTGAGGTTAGGGAGTCATTCTAAATGGCAATAGAAAGCTTTCCGCGTGGGCCTTATGGAAAATTTTTATAAAGAAAAAGCATTTTTTTTATTTTGCTCTCTAATATATATATATATATATATATATATATATATATATATATATATATATATATATATATATATATATATATATATTAGATAAAATCTATACAACAAAAGGGAATGTGGATAAGAATAGACCGAAGCGATTCAAAAAATGATTAACTTTTCTGTATCAAATAAAAAACTTTTGTATGATGAAATCTGAAACAATTGAACGAAACGTAAAAAATCACAAATTGAAGAATAATTAAAGATGAAGTCTATAAAGACAGATAAGTATCTAATATAACAATGTAATTATATGTCTTGTCATTGCTTATTTCTGTTCACTAATATTATTTTTATGTTTTGATAGAAACAACGGATATAATTTAAAGGAAAATTAACCGAGAAACAGAGAAGGTATATCAGTACAGTGTCAAAATCAATAAACAATTTTTTTTTAAATCGTAGACTATTTTTTTTTTACTAACATACTTCGTTTATTTTTAGAACGTAACTACAAGAGGAAAAAATAAGATAACATCTCAACTACCAAGAACATTTGGAATGAAAATACGGATGCTTGAATTCATAAAATTTATTATTCTAAATGTCGTTGTTTTTTTATTATAGTTAATCCGTTCACAAAGACATTAATTTTCTAGCTGAACAATTCAAATATGTAAACAAATAAAAGAAGTTGCTTATAATAGATTGAAAATTTGATTGGCGTCGTTGATTACTTGCGTTAACTTATTTATCTTTTTTTTTTTAGAAAGAAACTGCATAGCAATTGAAGAATATAACATCACAACAATCAAAACTACCAATATGAAAACATTGATGACAGAAATCAATTTAAGAAATAATTCTTATCAGCTTTTGATTTATGTTTGCATGCTTGTAAATTTATCGTTCAGGTATTTATAATTTATATTGGATAAAAAGACCTTGAAAAACAGCAAAAAGTAAAGAATTTATAGTAGTCTATAATAATCAATGACAAAATGTTTTTCGGATGAATATTTCGGTTTACTTATATATTTCTTGGTACATTAGAATGCATACCATATTAAAAAATATATATCCTTTACATCCCGCATGGACAAGCTTTGTGCAAGGCAAGTGGGGATTTACGCTCCCCCGGGTTCCCGAGTTCAGTACACTGCACAAACAGTCAAAACAGTACACTATTCACTTACACTGATACGACGTTACCCACAGTACTCAGCCACTGGTTTCCATCCATAGGAATAAAGGCGCAAATGAGAAATCTCAGACGAGCCAGTCCCTACAAAATGAGGGACGAACCTTCACTGAGGTTAGGGAGTCATTCTAAATGGCAATAGAAAGCTTTCCGCGTGGGCCTTATGGATAATTTTTATAAAGAAAAAGCATTTTTTTTATTTTGCTCTCTAATATATATATATATATATATATATATATATATATATATATATATATATATATATATATATATTAGATAAAATCTATACAACAAAAGGGAATGTGGATAAGAATAGACCGAAGCGATTCAAAAAATGATTAACTTTTCTGTATCAAATAAAAAACTTTTGTATGATGAAATCTGAAACAATTGAACGAAACGTAAAAAATCACAAATTGAAGAATAATTAAAGATGAAGTCTATAAAGACAGATAAGTATCTAATATAACAATGTAATTATATGTCTTGTCATTGCTTATTTCTGTTCACTAATATTATTTTTATGTTTTGATAGAAACAACGGATATAATTTAAAGGAAAATTAACCGAGAAACAGAGAAGGTATATTAGTACAGTGTCAAAATCAATAAACATTTTTTTTTTAAATCGTTGACTATTTTTATTTACTAACATACATCTTTAATTTTTAGAAAGGAACTAAAAGAGGAAAAAAGAATATAACATCTCAAATACCAAGAACATATGTTATGAAAATACAGATGCTTGTATTCAATAAAATTTATTTTTCTAAATGTCGTTGTTTATTTATTATAGTTAATCCTTTCACAGAGACATTAATTTTCTAGCTGAACGATATAAATATGTAAACAAATAAAAGAAGTTGCTTATAATAGATTGAAAATTTGATTGGCGTCGTTGATTACTTGCGTTAACTTATTTATCTTTTTTTTTTTAGAAAGAAACTGCATAGCAATTGAAGAATATAACATCACAACAATCAAAACTACCAATATGAAAACATTGATGACAGAAATCAATTTAAGAAATAATTCTTATCAGCTTTTGATTTATGTTTGCATGCTTGTAAATTTATCGTTCAGGTATTTATAATTTATTTTGGATAAAAAGACCATGAAAAACAGCAAAAAGTAAAGAATTTATAGTAGTCTATAATAATCAATGACAAAATGTTTTTCGGATGAATATTTCGGTTTACTTATATATTTCTTGGTACATTAGAATGCATACCATATTAAAAAATATATATCCTTTACATCCCGCATGGACAAGCTTTGTGCAAGGCAAGTGGGGATTTACGCTCCCCCGGGTTCCCGAGTTCAGTACACTGCACAAACAGTCAAAACAGTACACTATTCACTTACACTGATACGACGTTACCCACAGTACTCAGCCACTGGTTTCCATCCATAGGAATAAAGGCGCAAATGAGAAATCTCAGACGAGCCAGTCCCTACAAAATGAGGGACGAACCTTCACTGAGGTTAGGGCGTCATTCTAAATGGAATAGAAAGCTTTCCGCGTGGGCCTTATGGAAAATTTTTATAAAGAAAAAGCATTTTTTTTATTTTGCTCTCTAATATATATATATATATATATATATATATATATATATATATATATATATATATATATATATATATATATATATATATATATATATATATATATATATATTAGATAAAATCTATACAACAAATGGGAATGTGGATAAGAATAGACCGTAGCGATTCCAAAAATGAATCACTTTTCTGCATCAAATAAAAAACTATTGTATGTTAATATCTGAATCAATTGAGCGATACGTAAAAAATCACAAATTGAAGGATAATTAAAGATTAAGGTTATAATGACAGATAAGTATCTAAGTATAACAATGTAATTATATGTCTTATCATTGATTATTTCTGTTCACTATTATTATTTTTATATTTTGATAGAAACATCAAATATAATCTAAATGAAATATAACTGAGAAACAGAGAAGGTATATCAGTTCAATATCGAAATCAATAAAAAAAAATTTTTTTTGTCATTGGCTATTTTTGTTTACTCACATACTTCATTTATTTTTAGAAAGGAACTACAAGAAGAAAAAAGAAGATAGCATTTCAACATTCAAGAACAAATAGATTGAAGATATAGATGCCAGAATTCAATAAAATTATTTCTTTTAAATGTTTTTTTTGTTTTGGTTTGTTTTATTACAGTTAATCTGTTCACTAAGACATTTATTTGTTTGTTGAAAGATTTAAATATATACCCAAATAAAAGAAGTTGCTTTATTTTTTAATAAAATATGGTTTACGTCATTGATTACTTTATTTTATTTATTTATCTCTTTTAATTTTAGAAAGAGACCATATGGAGATTAAACATCTTAACGTTCAAAAACTATTAGACTGAAAACATAGATGCCAAAAATCAATACAATTTATTTTTCTACACATCGTAGTTTTTTTTTTTTTTTTGGTTTTTTTATTATAGTTAATCTGTTCACTGAGATGTTTTTTGGTTTGTTTAAGGATATAAATATGTATGCTTAAAAATGAAGTATCTTATAATCAATAGAGAATTTCATTTACGTAATTGATTAATTTGGTTCACTTATATATATCTTTTTATTTCAGAAAGAAACCAAGGAGATAACATCATAACAATCAAGAACTACTTGATTGTTGACTCTTGACACAATATTGTATCGATTAAATTCCAATCTTACACAAGATAAGAATAAATCCATAGGATTGAACACTGCTAGCTAGATCCAACATATAATGTACCTGAGGATGGCATGAACAGCCGAAATTTTATAAAATAATAAAACAGAGTTGATGAAGTAAAATACAGCCCATTGTTCTTAATCGAATTAAATATTTCTTAACCTAAATCATAAGAAAAGTGTATTGGTATTAGTTTTAATTTTTAGTAACTCTTTGGAGCAAAAAATTTTCTTCTACTATTTTTGCCGCTTAAATTAACCTCTTAATTCTCAACTTTCCCAGCTTGGTGGGATTTCCAACCATTGGAAGGTGTAACACCCCATCCATTCCTTCCTGCTCACCACATGTATTAAATTCTTCTATTGATATTTATTTAATTAAACAGTGCGTATTTCGTATTGGTGTGTTTTTTATTGTATAAGCAAGATGAGTGAAAATTATAGATTTTCAACAAAATATTAACTCATATTGCGTGTCAGGATGGAAAAAGGAGAAAATCGGATCCGTCAAATAAAACAAAACAGTAGTATATATTTATTACTTTTGATTTAATGTTAAAAGGTATATAATTTCGTGATACCTGTTGTATTTCCTTCTTAGAAATACAGGAAATACATATTCTAGAATAATAGTAGGCAATTTAGAGAATAATGTATTTTCTAAACATCTTATGGCAGAAAATGGATAAAATATTCCTTTATTGATACAACATTCCGTCTAAACATTCCTTGCTGTGTCACTGTTGGTTGCAGTGCCGGAGAATTTGATATGAGCGCTGAACCGTAAATAACTTCTCGCTTGTAACTGCGCCTTATTTACCTATTCATAATAAAACATGACTAATATACGGTTATAGAATTGTTTAATCGCTGAGATTGTAGTTGTTTGTTCATATTGAATTATGTTTAAAAAGTTTCTATTTTCGACTGAAAATAGTGGTTAACTCTCCAAGTTCAGACGGGTCCACAGAGCCTCACTTAATCTTTAAGCTTAGATACTCATTACAATTCTTCATAAATTCTATCAGATATTTTCCGTATTTTTTGTTGGTGCACTTGGTCACAAATCAAGAACTTCAAGATAAACTAATGTTGTTGAATTTATCCATCAGAGTGTTTAAAAATCGGTTTGGGGTCCCTCAGACCCGAGTGTGACATCTGTGCTACTTATTGTTTTAAGTTAACATAAAAATAGCTGATACATGATTTATATTTTATGTAAAGATATGGAAAGGATATATATATTGGTTAAAAATAGTATCTAAATACGGTTGATTTATTTAATTAGATACTAATATCTAAGATCAATCCTATTTAATTTATTATAATAATAAATATTCTCAACTCAAATCAGGGAAATTTTATGGTAAGTGGAAAGGCCAGACCAAAAGGGGCCGGCAAGTCGGGGAAAGATAGTCCCTTTTCGGCTTTTCCCAATCTTTCGGTATACAAAATTGTACTATTTAAAGGATAATAAAAAACGTTTAGAATTAGGGTAATTAGTTCTTAAATTGTATTTTTTTATAGTTAATACATTATTTAAATTGAACATAAATGCATACTTAAGATGTTTTTATTGTTATCACATTTACTAATTTAATGTCATAACTAATTAATATTAATTAAATATAAATTTGTATAACATATTATATATATATATATATTTTTTTTTTTTTTCGGTTGGCTCTATAGACCTTGTAGATCTTTGGCCGCGCGATGTGGTATTCTTACAGACATTTTTTGCTTGCGGGAGCACAGATAGCCTGGAGGGGGTCACCCAACCTCACGTTGCTGCGAACCATGGTTTCCATAGTGCAGCGGCAGGCTGCCCATTGCTCCATAACCGGTCCCTTTGGGGCCAATTCGGCAGTGTCCTTCCCACCGATTCACTCGGGTTCAAGGACAGTGACAAATTGGTCTAGATCCACGGATTATGGCTGTTCGGAGTCAGCAGGCGCACGAGGACCTATATTTCTTTCCCCGAGACAGACCGTCCATGGACCAAACCTCCAGACGGCTGTTTTATGTCCTGGAAAACCACAACGCGATTCACAATTAAGGTACACGGGGTAGGGTCATCACTCCTACGCCTGGTCTGTGAGAGTAGCCTCCAGTAGGCTGACGGGCCTCACTTACCCGGGGGGAGGGGTGATAAATTTCTTGAATTATTACTTTAATTAAATTAAAGTAGTGCCGGTGCCGGGATTCGAACTTACAACCTTTGGGTTTGGGGGAGGGGTGATAAATTTCTTGAATTATTACTTTAATTAAATTAAAGTAGTGCCGGTGCCGGGATTCGAACTTACAACCTTTGGGTTTGTGAGTAGGTGCCCTTTTGCAAGCGCGCTAACCCGCTCGGCCATCCCGACCCCCTATATATATATATATATATATATATATATATATATATATATATATATATATATATATATATATATTCCTCAATTACCGTTCAAAAAGCAATATGTAAAGATGATGATTAACTTCTAAGAAGATAACATCTCAACAATCAAGAACAAACAGTATGAAAAAAATAGATACAAAATTCAATAAACATTATTTTTTATATGTCGTAGTTTTTTTTTTCTTTTTAGTTAATTTGTTCTAAAAATTTTTTTTTTTTTGTTTGTTTTAATGTTAAAATAAAGGATGAAACGAGCATGAAAATATTTTCGTGTAAATGCTTCTGATTACGCACGAATAGATTCTAGAGCCAATGATATTGTTAAGTTTCGTACACAGTTATATTTTTGTCATAAATCGGGGGAGGTCAGAAGGTTTCGGTGGCGACTTTATTATTCCTGGCAAATATAGGGGCAATATGGGATATTTTTCTAAAAAAAAAATCCCTAAGAAGAAGTACCTGGATGAATTCTAGGCGTTGTTGGTCGTTTATTATGAGATTTGTGTTCCACTCATTCCAATTGTCCAGCTAACAGAACAAGACTGCAATACTTCATAGAAGTGCCGCATAATTGTATATAATTATACGTGAAAATAGTAATAATGAGAGTTTTTTAGATTAATAATTATAAAAGAAAAAGGAAAGAGGAAAATAAAGGAACATTTCAATTCGCGTGTCTTACACCTCATATCAAGAAAGGGCACGCAACCGCTCTCTTGTGAAGCAAATGCCACCTTAAAAACAGCTGGGCCTTAGTAATGCAAGACATCAGCATATGACTGATAGATGTGGCCAAGCTTTTAGACGCCAAGTCACCCACTTCTGAAAAAATGACAGTACTCAATGTGGGATTAGATCAATGTTTACTACTGGGGCTTAATTGAATAACTCAATAATTTTTTCTATGAAAACTTTATTCTATGAACCGAATTCATTTAAAAATTACCGGGAGACATGACGATATTCATAAATATTGATGTTCCTTGAATTACACATTTAGCATATAACACATCAAAGGCACATATCACTGCCTCATAACAATGTCCAAACCTCTCAATGAAGTCTCCTTAGCCTAGGTTTTAAAGGAACCCGACTATTTTTCCTCGATCTGAAGGGCCCAGATAAGCGGCTGCAAGAAGTTGACGACGGGACGGTACAAGAGGAAACTAGATAACAGGAGATAGATTAAGGGAGTTGCCGCCGGACCAACCTGAGGCAGGTTAATTAAAATTTGTTTGTTCTCTTTAATAATTAGCTTGAGGGGGTTGAGGATGGGGGAGATAGGTACTATTTATCAAAACCGAAGATTTTTTTACCTACAGCCCTCCCCCTCCAGTTCATTATTAATATAACTGCTCTGTCAGTGTCCGCTATCTTTCTTTCCCCTTCGCTTTTTAATAAATCTTTTTCTAAGAATATTAATTACTAAACTTCAATACTAAGCAAAAAGGTCCAAAGAAAAAAAATCGGACAACTGGGATCATGTTTTACTCCAAATTGTTTCCCCTATCGTGATTTCCTACCAATTTTCGATTCCAACATTTGTTTTGAATTACCTTCTGCAATGCCTAAATCTAAAAAAGACCTTTGAATGGTACAGTTGTTACAAATCTATTTACGAAGTTACTATTAGCAAATTCACACTTACACTTAGATAGCTCAAGGTATAAAAGCATTATTCCCAACTTGAAATTTATTTTACTTGTTTACTAAAACGTTCCGATCTCATCTTCTGAATAAAATTTTCATTGATAAAATAGATATTCCGTTTACTCATACTTTATGTATTAATAAACAAGTCCATGTCAAATGTCAAATTTTACAGGGTTTTCACAAAAAATATCGCAATAGCATCGCGACGATTGAAATGGGGAAGTAAAGCTGCGCATTTAGAAAAAGAACCAACCAATACGAGATAATTTTTTAAGGATGTATTTCAGAGCTAAATTAAATTAAATTTAGTAAAGAGGATCTCCATGTTTTAAAATTAAACTACTTTAAAATTTAGTCATCATCATGATGACTCTAAATTATTCATCATAGAAGTTTTGTTATATAGGGTGATGCAGAGCAAGTGCGCACTAAATCATACAATTTCGACATTACAGGACTGTAAAATTTTTATTTTTTAAGCAAGATTCCTAGTTCGAGACTGTTTTGATTCCAATTTTTTTTTTTTTTAATGTTCCTAAGACGATTGTGTTTAAATATTACATTCAAGTCCATGTTTCAATTATGTCCATTTATATGAGATTGATGATTCAATTTAAAAGTACTTAGTACTTACTTTCCCCTGCCTCAAGGGGTAAGTGTGTACAAAGTATCTGTAAGACGCATTATTCAAGCAAGCTTTTGGGACAAATGCAAAATAGTTCGGTTTCCGGCGGATTATTATATTGGTGTGATCATCGAAAAAAGTTAAAGCTTCACATTTTACAATCTTCATTGAGTTATGAAAGTGGGATATGTGGAATATAATTGAATAAATGTATTGAAAAAAATAATTTTTATTTTTATTCGCTAGTCCGTAGTTGCCTCAACAAAACATGATATTAGGATAAGTGTGCACCACTTGTCACACAACAGAGGTCTGCACTTGCCCCTACTATCATGTTTTGCTGGGTGACAGCGGATAAGCGCTTAAAAAATAGAAAACAGTCAAGGAGAAATGTAAATCACAAAGTATTTTGAAGAACAGCTTCTGTAGGCTCGCCTCACGGGAAAAAACAAGTCCAATAGTTAACACAGATAAAGCTGTACTGCAAAAGTTGAAAGACACGACTTTATCAACAGGTTGGAGCTAATATTTTTACAACTCGTTATTCTTCAGCTTAGCGAACATTCGTGGCTTATTTCTAATGCATCTGTGTTTAGGCTTCATTATCCGTAAAAGACAGCTCTTACCGGTTTACAGTTGAGAGTTTGAATTTAAAGAGGCAATTACGCACCTATCCTGAAAACTACTTACGATAATATAAGAGAGGAGGCGAGAGTATCATTTCGTCCCCTCCCCAATAATTTGATGAACAAAATTTTTTAAAAAGTAATATAAAAATCAATAACAAATAATCTACATGATCCAATAAAATATGTAAACTAAAAAGGCCAAGCTAGAAGCCTAGAAGTAATATGAAATGTGAAATAGAATCGAATTGAGAAAGTCTATATCAGCCCGTCTTTCGTTATTTCGTTTAAGCTGTAAACAATTCCCAGAATAAATATTGCCTGGATGGGCTAGTAGAGCAACGAGCAAGCTTAAATCAACGGCTCCAGTTCACTACTGATGCTCACTGAAACTTAGGCTGTGGCCTGAGTGGAGAGCGTGCAGCGTTTATTAGAGGATTAACACTGCACGCTCTCCCAGGCAGACATTGATATAAATGAACCTTAATATAATATTTACAAATAAATAAATGTTTATGTTTATAATATTTACAATATTAAATTATATTAATTAAATTATGTAAACATGATTTATATTATTTCATAAAAATCAAGAAATGTTGATATAAATATATATATATATATATATATATATATATATATATATATATATATATATATATATATATATATATATATATATATTCCCTAGTCAAATTTAACCATTTCCATTTCAAATTAAACCTTTGCATTTAAATTCAGCCTTTTTACTTCCTTGTACGCAGTAAATGAAGCATAGTAATCGCGAAAATTTTCGGTTTCCAGATTTCAACGGAAATACCCATTTTGACCACCCCTGAATCCACTTTGACAACTTTCGTCGTGACGTCTGTAAGTTCGTTCATTCGTGCATCTCTCGCATAACTCAAAAATGGTTAGCCGTAGAAAGTAAAAATTTTGTATTTAGGATTACTGTAAAATCTAGTTGCAAACATCCTTTTTTTGGTCACTGCATGATTACCGGAAGTAGTATTTTACTTGAAGGTCATTGATTTTCATTAAATTTATTTTAAAATGTCATAGAAAACATCTCAAATTTAGTCAATTAGACATTTATATCATTATAAATAATATAATAGATTTTGGTTGAAATTGAAGAGCCGAAAGAGGTACTTTACTTGAAGGTCATAATAAACTTACATCAAAAGGTATATTGACATTTAATACAGAGACCATATGGTTCGGTGATAAAGCTTATAAAGGCGATTTTATTCCACTCTAATTAAACAATTTTAGTATTTGTTTTAGGCGTTAAAATTGAGTGTAAAATACTTTTTTTTCCTCCACATTTGTGAGCTGAGCAAGTGTGCAGCAGGAGAATAAGGTATAAGTTAAGCGGGTTCTTCTGCTTAAAATGTTGAAACCGTCGATTTCCAGTGCTTTATCTATAGACATAGACAGTTCTAATGCTGTCAAGGAACACGAAGAAATCTCTTGCGAACTTGTTACAACTGAAAAAAGCGACATATAATAATGGAATGTAACCTCCAGAAACAAGAGCTTATGTGTGTGTCAATAGAAGGACGTCGCGACGCCGAATGTCGTTTTTGAGATACAGCTATCTTCGGAAACTAGTAACCAAATTAAGAGTCACTTTTTGAGCCACCGATATAAAGTTTAATAAGCGTACAAGGAAGCCATGGGGTGTCCACATCAGATATTTTTATTTTAATAAATTAATATAAATCATTTTTACATAATGATGTTGAGTTGACATCCGCATGATGGTATAGAAGGATCAATCCCTAATTATAATGATATTGTTTAAGATTATTTAAATTTCCTATTGTGTTTTTACTTGCTTGTACAAAGTAAAGCAAGTATTGTAATCACGAAAATTTTCGATTTTCATATTACATTTTCAGAACCTCTCTTTTTGGTTGTTACATCATTACCGGAAGTGGTACTTTACTTGAATGTCATTGAAGGTCATAATAGACTTTTATAAAAAATTATATTAAAATATAATACAAAACATATCAAATTTAGTATGTAAAACTTTAATATCAATATAAATAATATACTAGATTTTGGTTGAAATTAGCAAGCCGGAAGTGGTACTTTACGTAAAGGCCATAATTATATTAATCGAAATTTATATTAAATTATAATGCTAAACTTCTCAAATTTGGTATTTAAGACTTACATATTAATGCAAATGACATAATAAATTTTGGTCAAAATTAGCATACTGGGAGTGGTACTTTACTTGAAGGTCATATTAGACTTCCATCAAAAATTACATTAAAATATAATGCAAAACATCTCAAATTTAGTATATAAGACATTTGTATCAACATAAATAATATAGTAGATTTTGGTTAACAGTGGACGGCCGAAAATGGTACTTTACTTGAAGGTCATATTAGACTTCCATCAAAAATTACATTAAAATATAATGCAAAACATCTCAAATTTAGTATATAAGACATTTGTATCAACATAAATAATATAGTAGATTTTGGTTAACAGTGGACGGCCGAAAATGGTACTTTACTTGAAGGTCATATTATACGTTCATCAAGAAGTATATTACAACATAATGGAATACATCCCAAATTTGGTAAATAAAAATTTTACATCAATATAAATAAAATGCTAGATTTCGGTAAAAACCGAAAGAGATACTTTACATGAACGTCATAACGTAATGGACCTCAATATCGAGAATATTCTAGAAGTTTAAATAAATCGATACATGAGCGCGCGATTTCAAAATCTATTGTATTCTGTAACAGGGGCTTCCGATAACCCAGTATATGATCTCGACATCGAGAATATCCGAGAAGTTAAAATAAATCGATATATGAGTGCGCGGTTTCAAAATGTATATTATTTTTGAAATAGGAGCCTCTGTTAACCCCGTGGTGTATCTCAATATCGAGAATATCCTAGAAGTTTAAATAAATCGATGAATAGATACAAATACCACATTAAAGAACCCACGTTTTTTTAAAAACACCATGGGTGATTTAAATAGCTATAAACAACATAATTACGTATACATGATTTATATTAATTCATTGAACTCAAAAAAGGTTGAGTTCTTCTTGGAAAAGGTAGAATATGACTTGTTAATGCTATTAATTATTTAATAATTACAATTATTAATTAATTATAGTTATTAAATTATTCATAAATGGAATAACAATACCGAATTACTCCGTATTTCGATAATATTACATTCAATTCATTTTATAGGCTCTCCAAACACTCATCGAAGACAAACTGGCTTGAGATGCACGCTGCCCGTTACACCTGGCAGTAAACAGCACACTCCCCGCCTATCTGACCCAGAACAGCATATATATCAATTTTATAGTTGAAAAAGCTGTATGCCTGTCCTCGCTGCCGCTCTCCACTCAGGCCACAGCCTTTGAGGTAATAGAACCGTAAAGTGCCCAATTCAAGATGTAAAAGATATCGCTAAGAAGGAGGTACATATGATTATACATTTCAAGGCGTAGAGTGCGTAAAAGCCAGACTTTATAGGTGTGAACAGATTCAAGGGGGGAGGGGTGCGAAAGGAGCGACCGCTCAGCGCCTCACGCCCGTCGGAGTTCTATGCGATATGAAAATTAAATAAATGTCTAATACATTATAGACAAATTTATAGTTATGGGGGGACCCGAACTCCCCCTTCCTCTTGAAGGGCATTCCATTCCTGCTAAACCCCCTGGTGGAGCTCTGCCCTAACCAAGGGGGGCCCCGCAAAGTCTAGATCCACTAGCGGGAGCGAACGATGTAATGCTAAATTACTCCATATTGCTTTGAAACATACCACAAATAAAAAACTAAAATTTTGATATAAATTTCTTTTACATTTTACATAAAAAATATTTTTTTTCGTGAAACAGTATATATATATATATATATATATATATATATATATATATATATATATATATATATATATATATATATATATATATATACAGTGTGTCCTTTTAGATTGACAATCATGAATTTCTCTTGAACCGATAACGTTATAAAAAAAATAAAAAATACGTATTTAATATTTGTCAGTCTAGTTTAAAATTTCGACCTGTTTTTGAAAATAAAATATACGGGGTCTCTCAGACCCAGTACAACTTTAAAATTTCAAATTTCAAATAGGAACCTATGCCTTCCGATACATCATTTTAACAGATTTTTGAAACTGAAATCAATGGTGAAACCAGATTTTAAATCGGTCTATAAATTACAAAGTTATGGTACAAAGTTTAAAAAACAATACATTTTGTTTGTTTCTGTATTAATTCTTTTAAATTGCCTTTACATTTTTTTTTGTTACATAGGAATTAATTGGGTTACATTGTGTTTCTATTGTTTTAGCTGTAATTCATAATAAAGGTTTGTTTTAAAGATGTCGCGAAGAAACAGAAATAAGCAACTGTACGTTTTGTGAAACGTTGTTGCCGTGTGCATTCACTGTCATTGTTTACCCAAATGGTCTTATGATAGCGAATAAATTCCTGAAAATAAACAACTTTTACAACAATTCCTACTTCCTTACATTCAGTAATAACCAACCAGTCAATATAAACCGAAGAGTGCAGTTTTCCCGTCAGCAAAAAGCTGATATGTACAATTGCTTTATTGAAAGTGGTGGTATTGCTCGCCGTGCAGTCCTGTTGTACTCCCGGAAATTTCCCGATCTTCCCCAAGTGAACCACAATACATTTATTCGTGTTCCTCACAATATGAGGAGATTTGGATCAGTTGCGGGTCCACCAAGAACCCGGCAGCGCAATTTCGAAGTGGAACTGAATATTTTATTGTATGTTATCGAAAAACAGCGTTTATACCAATCATAACCCTGCAATATCAGTTGAAGAAATGCAGCAAAGAGTGGAAAATGCTTGTCGGTCGGTCTCTTCTCAATACGAAGAGTGACGAAGAAGAGCCAATCTTTGCATCTTCGAAGAGGGTAGGCAGTTTGAACATGAAAGGCAGGTTCACCAACCGCTGGTTGCATGGAGTATGGAATTTTTTTATTATCAAAAATAGCTGACATAATGCATTGTTTATTTAAACTTTGTACCATAACTTTGCAATTTATTGACCAATTTTAAATCTAGTTTCACCATTGATTTCAGTTTCAAAAATCCATTAAAATGATGTATCGGAAGACATAGGTTCGTATTCGAAATTTTAAAGTTGTACTGGGTCTGATAGATCCCGTATAATTTTTTTTCGAAAACAGGTCGAAATTTTAAACTAGACTGAAAAATATTAAATATGTATTTTTTATTTTTTTTATATCGTTATCGATTCAAGAGAAATTCAGCCGGGTCATCTAAAAAGGACACCCTGTATATATATATATATATATATATATATATATATATATATATATATATATATATATATATATATATATATATATATATATATATATTATATTTTTAACTATATTAACTATAGATTAACTATATTTTTAACAAATAAAGTAAGTAGTATAAATATATATATATGCTAAAACAATACTGTATTTTTTATATAAAATGTAAATGAAATTTATATCATAATTTTAGTTTTTTATTTGTATACTTTTATATATATATATATATATATATATATATATATATATATATATATATATATATATATATCACCCACCCTATCTTTGAAAAATAAAAATATAATATATATCGTTGGCTTGGGAGAAGAGTGCCACAATACGAAAAACTGGAGTTTTGCAGAAGAAGCATTTGAAGTGTCCCTATTTAGATTTATCGCTGTCCCTAATTCACTGATAAAACATCAAGCCAGAAATTTTTATAGCCAATACTACTTACTTTATTTGTTAAAAATATAGTTAATCTTCATTATTTGATCATTTAAACATGAATCGTGAATTAAATTATGGCAGCATTTCAAAAACTAAAATAAATTGGTATTACGTTAAATATTAAAACTAAAGATCTAATATTTTTTTAAAAAGAAATCATCGTGGTCAACGGCATTTTTTCTGAACAAAAATATTTTTTTTTTAATTAGGCTACTCTAAAAATATTTCTCTGAAAAAAAATCAAAACTTTCAACTAGTTTTATGTTAGGCCGTAAATGCGTTAATGCTTCCACATAAATTTAAGTACATGCGAAATAGGTTATAGCCCACAACTAACGGACAGTATAATACGAAAGCACCATTCTTTACATACTCGAATTACTCTTTTAATCCTCAAAAAAAAACAATTTATGACAAGATTAATAATACACTTGCATACTTTCGACATGTGTAATGGAGGCCCTAGACTTTCCCTTAATAGACGTGGGATTATAATACCAGAAAAATTATTTATTTGCTAAATATTTACTTATTTATGTACGTTAATTAATAATTAAATTGATCATTATGTTAATTGTTTAGATAATGACTACATCGATAGTAGAGAACCCTAGCATGGAGAAGGTAACCTGCTGTAACCTTTGATGTTTAGCTAGTTGTTTGTTTTCATTACTGTGTTATATCGCGGGTGTTCTATTGGTTTATAACTAATTTTAGTTCTTAGGCTGCCATTTATTTCGTTTTATACTGTTCTGTTGATTTAATAATTCACAGCATTGGTGACCCCGAGCTAGAATCACAAATTAAAATACCTAAGCCTGAAACGAAGTACTTTAACATGCAATGAAGTCTTAGAAGATTAAGAGCAAAGGTGCACTCCTTTCTCAATGCTAACACCTCCTTTTTGGCAGAATGATGGTTTTACCAACAAGTTACAGCTCTGATAGCTGAGAGACAATTTAAAAATAACTTAATAAAATAAATTTGAGAAATAGTATTTTATAATTAGATATTTAGAAGATTACAAGAAATATTGCTATCAAATCACCAGCAGATTCTTATTGGAAGATTACTAACATTTTATGAATGAATCTAATGTAACTACTTGTCTAATAAATACTGCAAATGTTATGTTTCTAGCCTTCTTAGTCCTTGGAGTCTGCCTCTACAGATAGTTCAGTGCGTGCCATAGATATGGTATACAGAAATCAGTCATAACAACATTTGCGCTCTTGAATTTGTTAAATCACACAAGTATTTTAGAATATATGTTGAAGGTCATAAGCCTAATCCCTACCCATCCACTGCCATATTCTCCCTAAATCACTCTTAAATGATGATTACTAACATTTTATGAGCTATTTGATACAGATATTTCTAATTGTCACAATGAAAGGTACTACTCACTTTAGCTCCTCGAACATGGCAATTAGGCGCAAGCCTTAGCTTATAGGGTCTCACTGTACACGTCGAAAGTAGTTGAGTATATCATTAAAGCTGTTATTGATTGTTTGTTTTGGGGACTGAAAGAATAATTCATTTATGCAAACAACAGTACTTACGTATTAAACTGTCTGCCGGTTTTGAGCTATAACCTATTTCTTATTTATTCAAATTTATATGGCAGCATTAAAATTTGTATTCATTGGGAATATTAGTCGTTATTAAAATTATTACTGCTTTAATTAGATCACAACTGTCGACTTCCACTCGCTATGGTCTCTCAAGACATCAACAAACCCTAGCGGATCCTTTTCGGTTAAGGTCGGGCCTCACCCTAATTTAAATCTCATTATTTATGTATTGGAAATTCAAATTCTTCCAAATCTTCACAAATTTATTGGTCGTCAGGCTAATAAATAATTACGACAATACACAAAAACGTACAATGAAGTATATTGGTACTCTCTCGAGCCTTGTCTTCTTAAACAATTGTCTTTAAAATCTTTTTTAATGGAAATAAGTAATGTATTTTAACTAAATTTAAGAAGTATTAATGGTATTACTTTGCCTCATAAATATAAATTACGAATTTTATATAAATAAATATAATGTAAGCCGGAATTGTTATTTTTTGTTTGTACAATATAGTTATGCTTAGGGGACTTCGTCCCAGAATAAAATTCTCTTTCTATTCTATTCTAATGTAATATTTGATTTTACTTTCGGTTTGTACAATGAGGCCCTATGATCTGCGGTTTGTGTCCACCCACCATTTGGAGGAACTAAAGTGAAGTAGTACCCAAAGAACTGCAATACTAAGTATTTGCCCTTCGGAGCCCTGGAATCTCACCTTTACACATGGTTCAGTGCTTACCCTATATATACAGAAAACGGTTCGTAACAACACCATTTGGAGTTGCAAAAGTTAGGTTATCGACCCAACACCAAATTCTCTTTAAATCACTCCTAGGTGAAGATTATTAACATTTTAGGAGGAAACTTATACAACTATTTTTGATAAAGAAATACTGTAAATAAAAGTATCTCCCCTTGACCTCATCTTTATATTTTGTTTAGTGCGTGCCCTTGACATAGAGAAATAGCCTTAACAACACCATGTGAACTCATGATTTTGTTGACTCCATTTGGCTGGTGAAACACCAATACTCCATTGGTTCTTCATTGCATTTTCTTGGATTCCATGTTAATTTTATTAATACATTTCAAAATTCAATAAATAAAAGAAACTTGTATTAAACATTTTTGACTATCACAGTACTTTCCTTAACTAAATATTTCATAGATAGGTAAGTGAAAGTAATACAGTTAATTTAAGTATCCACTGCTCATAGAGTCCTCGGGCATCACATCTCGTTCAGTGATTCCTCTAGATATTTAGAAAAAAGTTGTAAGAACACCATTTGGACTCTCAAGTGCATTAAAACTCCATTAGGCTTGCAAAATGCAGCAAGATAGCTTCATCTATAGAAAAACCGGGCCTCTTATACACATGGTGTATAAAAGAAGATGATAACAGGAGATACTTAGGAGATAACTGTACTCTGAACAATAACATCTTTCCAGATGGGAATCCGAAAGCCTATATACACAATTTTAATTCTGAAACTTATTTGGTTGCGAAACACCACATTGACAAGAGCTTAAATCTAACAAAAAGGATCACCTTCTACCTGCACGATTAGGGATGGTACACCTGATCGTACAACTTGCAAAACTCTGCATATAATAGCTTGCATAAAAAGAAGAAATGCACCACACCCTAACACAATGAAAAAAGGAAATAGTAACTGGAGATGCTACAGAGATTACTATGGTCTGAACATTTGCACAGTTCCTGATAGATACTCAAAACCAGCACAACTTCCCCGGACTACCATCTTATCGAAAGCACCTGGAGATGGGCCTTGCTGTTGCCACATTAACGCTCATTTGTGCTAACTGCTTTGTATTCAATTGTAAAATTAGATTTTATTGAAATTATTACTGCTTTAATTATATATTATTTAAAATTATAGACTTTTTCTCGCTAAAGAGATAAGCAAAGTCCCAACAGATTTTTTTCAGTTGAGGTCGAGGCCTTAATGCAATTTGAATTATCACTGCTTTAATTAGATCAATTTTCAATCTTCACTTTATCTGTTTTGTTATATTCCCTTCTTATTTGAAGTTAAAATAAAAATCAATCTGGAAGCTGTTAAACAAATTTTAGCAATAAACGTTGGACAAGGGACGTAAACATTGTTTGAAAGAAAGGGTACAACTTTACAATCGCGACGTATTATCAGTGGCTCCTACCGAAGGTCGCCATACGAGCATTCTCCAGTGCCATTTGTTGAATTAATTGCTTTGAATTCAATTGTAACATCCGTATTCTTGGAATTATTACTGCTTTTATTAGATATTATTTCAAATTATTAGTGCTATCGACTTCTGTCACTACGTTCGCCCAATGGATGAAAGAAACACCAAAGGTCCTTTCAGTTGAGGTCGGGTCCTTACTGTAATTTAAATTATTACTGCAATTTCCCCAGACCACCTGAAGTCAACAGCACTAATAATTTTAAATCATACCTAATTAAAGCAGTAATAATTTCAATAATTCCAATGAATACGAATGTTACAATTGAACAAAAAGCAGTTAGCTATCACAAATAGTGCTAGTACAACGACCTTTGGGTAACTTCGGCAGGAGCCACTCATAATGTATTTCGATTGTAAAGTTGTACCGAAGAAAGTACCAAAACCGGGGCACGTAGTTAGCAGGAATAGCACTACAGATTCCTAGTGTGGCGACAACTGATAAGGCAGTAGTCTGAGGAAGTTGTATCCCAAAACCTTAGATACAACATTTTAATTCTAACTTTACTGAATGGAAGAAACTTTTTCTCCAAAATCGAGCTTTTTTATCAAACTCCAGTGTGAACCTTAGATATACAGAAAGTAGCCGTTATAACAACATTTGTACTCAAGAGTTCATTAAAACTCCATTTAGCTTGTTTAACGCTGCATTATAGTTTAGTGTATTAAAGGGCACCTCCAGGATGTGGAATTAGGTCAACGGTTAATATAATGCAGGGCTTTGCATTAGAATGTCTACAAGTAAATGTGAATTAGCTCATTTAATTTCCCAGGATTCCATAAAAATTGTATTAATGTATCAAAATAATACGAAACATATACTGTAAACTAAAGTAAGATAGAAATTATATGTTTGCTAAATTTTTTATTTATATGTGATGTATTATACTGGTAATTAATGATAATAATTACCTGTTTACCCCTTACTAATTTAAAGCTTTATATAAATTTATTTCTAAGTGATTATTTTTATTGCATATATATTAATTGAGAATTCTAATCAACATTGAAAATATAAGCTGTTTGTTGGGTTCACTACTGTGATATATCGAATATGTTCTTGTGATTAATAAATAATTTTTCCTTTTAACTAACACGATTCTTGTGTTTTTGGCTTAGAAATTAAAACATTTTAAAATTAACGACTGACATACCGTTGGCTCTAAAGTTTAGGCGTATGTAGGTTAAACCATTGGGCTAAACTATTTACAACTATTAAACTATTTATGGTTTAGATATTAAAACAATTATCTCCCTCTAATAAAAAATCTCTCAAATTTAAATTTATTAGGCTACTATCTATGTATCCATCCAAGCTACTGACAAAAGTATGAAAAAAATATTGAGCAGACATACGGAACCTAGTCACAAAAATAACTTTCTAAAATGTTAAAAAAATATTGATCAACATTTTCACAATCAAAACCAGAACATAATAATTAAAACTGTTAAGATAATAGCTCAAAAGTTTTCTAGAACACTAATTATTTAAAGTGTTTTGAAATTTACTTATGGCTCTTAGATAACGTTTACATTTTTTTTTATCCTGTTCATGTAAATTTAATGCTGATAATTTTTGAATATATATTAATTTATGACCCCTATAGTCAATGTACAAAAAGACAAAAGTAAATATAATTAAATTACAAGATTTTCTGGAGGATGCAGCAAAATATACAAAATAAAAAACACTAACTGTAAAACATGTATTCATAATAAATCAAAGTACAAATTTTTAATTTACAATTTAAAATATATTTTTAATCATATATATTTTGGATTTAAATGATATATTCGGTACATAACTTTTTAAAAAATGATACCAAAATAAGGTATAAATTCCCATAAACTTCTTAAACAAAAACCTAAAGAGAATACATGTACTTTAACACCCTCTTTACAGCAGACTTTCCGGCCTCTTTTTTATCCTTATGTGCTGCACCCATTCGAAACATGAGAGGAAAGATTTCAATGATGCAAATCCATTCCTGGTCTTCGTAATGGAAATGAATTTTATACTTAACATCGATTTCTCTCAATATTCTATTTAACAGACGTTCTGGATCTTTAACTTCATCTATATAAGATTCCTCTTCCTTTTTCATGGTATAAGCTGTCCATGATCTTTTGAGGTAGTCAGAAAATTGTTTTCTTCGAACATCAGCAATCAATTTGCTTTCTGCCTCTTCATTCACACTTCCATCAGGCAATTTGAAAGAAACATTTTTCCTTGTTTCTTCTTCTTTTAACTTTACATACATATCATGCACCTTTTCTTGCTCCATCAACTTCATTAGCATAGCTTTAGCTGCCTGCTTTTTTGCCAGATCCTTTCTGAAGCCTTTTACCTCTTCTCTGAGCCCTAAAATGGTGCAGCTAACAGTATACATGATGCCATGATGAGCAATCCTGTTACTGTCATATGCAAATGTTGGTTTACCAAGATAGTGTCTGGAGCACAAATAAATTAAAGCTTCAATGGGATCTTGAGTGGCTTCTTCATTTTTGTATTGGACTTTTTTCCTTTCTTCATCAATCAACCGATTATACATCAATTCAGCTGCAGCTTCCTTTGCTTTTTTTTTTGTCCTACCTACTCCTGTTACATTTCTATTATTCACGGTCAAATTGAATCGTATTGAGCGATCTTGTGTATCATTTTTGAATGGAAGCAATGTGTAAGTGGCATTTAAATTTATGTTCTTGAGATGCTGCTCCAAAACCCTCATGTAACTTGTGTCTTCCATAATTAAATTGATGGTCATAAATTTCAATAAATTAAAAATGCTTACCAGCTTCCCCTTTCTTCAAACCAGGTCACAAAAACCACTCTTCTCAGCACAATTTGTTGATCATTTAGATGATCAGCAGCAATACAAACACTATAATTTAATGTTGTATATGAAATGAAGATAAACAGACGCTTCGCGTATTCAACGAGGCTTTAGAACCAATAGTAAACAATGTTGCCAACCGAAAAAACTGGATGGCGGGACTAAACCCTTAGGGCCTTTGTAGATTTTTTTTTTTTTTAATTTAAACTATTATATACCAGTAGTTTAGCATATTGCCGTAAGCTTTTTAATATAATTGAAAATCGTGCGGTTTTCAGCTGTAAAACTGCTGTGCCTAAATTCTTGAACAATTTAATTGGCCAAAAAGCACCTTAATCCAGTGATTGAGAAAAAAACTTGCAATAGAAATAATTATTAAAAAAAAGAAAATTCATAAATATAAATCCAATGATAAAGATAATAAAAATAAAGTATTTCTTAGCAATAAGTTTGTCTGCTTACAGCCAAAAGACTTGACCTACATTCGTAAAACAATGCTTTCTAATTGAATTTAGCCTTTGCTGTTTTGTTAAAATTTTTTATTTAATTGTTATAAATGACAGAATAATGTTATTATAAAAACTCGTTAATTGAACTTCTTATAAAAGCTATAACCTACATTATAAAAGCTGTTTAATATACATATGCCTTAGAACTGGGGTTGTTTAAGAACAACCCCTCTTGAAAAATCCCAACCCTGAGTTATAACTAATCCTTTCATCCGATAGGATTACATAAAAGGGACTTTTATGAAATTAATATTGGATCATTTGCTCCCCAGTGGCCAACTTTCCTCCATCTTGGGGCGAAATTGGACGAGGCGTTTTTGAAATATAGATGTGTAAACGTTTACGCATGTAAGCGAAAGTAGTTGATGGAATTTGATAAAAAATTATACTAAACAATTTTAAACTAGTCCCTAACGTTCCTCCAGCTTTGGGTCAAATCGGACGATCTGTCTTTGAAATATAGACGTGTCAAGGAACATACACTAACGCATGTGTAAGCGAATATAGTGAATGGAATTGAATCAAATTGATATGGGACCATCATAAAAATCAACCTGCGCAATCCCTAAAAATTGCATCAATATCGGATTAATGGTAGTAGGTGTTTACCCGTCATACGAATTTGACAACAGACAGAAAAACACGGGGCCAAATTTGTTCCTTGATGTCTAAAATGTTTTCGATTCTGAGGACATAAATTGTTTTCACTTCCTGCATGAATACAAACCTTCCCTACTTTTGATAGCGAGGAAGCAAAATGATTATTTAACTTTTTGTAGACTAACAAACCTGGCTTGGTCTAAAAAGTGTCATTTTCAATTTTATTTGTTTTTACAATAATTATGAAGCTACGAATTCCGGTCTGTCATTGCATGTGAACGTGATTGTAAATACAATTGAATCCGTTAGCTTTGTAAGACCGAATGATAGAGAGACACGGATTATTAAAAGAATATAATAAACGGGAAGGTTATGTTTGAATGACATTGTAATATTAGATTGCCAATATATATCTGCAATTTTTGGGTGATCGGTAGCAACACCTAATTCTGTATTTAGTCCTGTTACGGTTGGTAATTGTTTGTGGCGTAGCATATTAACTTTTGCCCATATCTCACCAGCTGTGGTATTATGATTTAATGATTCTAGGAAATTACGCCACGATAATTTCTTTTATTCAATAATTAAACGTTTAGTTCGTGATTTTGCCTGTTTGTAAACTAATAAATTTGTGTCATTAGGACATTTAGTAAACTTCCTTAATGCACGTTTTCGATTTCTAATGGCTTCAGTGCAGTCATTTCCCACCAAGGAATAGGGATCTTTTTATTTATACCGATTTTTACTTTAGGGATGGATTTGTCGGCTTCTTCAATAAGGATATTATTAAAAGTATGAATATTTAGGTCATTTGGTTTAAAATGTCGGGCTGTTTCGATAAAAGCAGTTTTGAATTTA
The DNA here is from genome assembly GCA_948150685.1 of Rhaphigaster nebulosa. NCBI lineage: Eukaryota > Metazoa > Arthropoda > Insecta > Hemiptera > Pentatomidae > Rhaphigaster > Rhaphigaster nebulosa. Next base: position 146,001,587 of record OX411307.1, read on the forward strand.
TCCCAGTCTGCTTTCTTTGTTTGCCAAATCTTTGCTGTGCATTGAGTGATTTCAGTAGTACTATTAGAGGGAATCATGAAGGTTAATATGGGGATATGATCACTTGAATGGTTGTCACCAATCAAGTTTGGTCAAGATGGAAGGTGAAGAAGCCGTGATATCGATATGACTGAGTGAGCCATGTCTGGGACACAAGTAAATAGGGGAACCGTCATTGAGGACAATGAGATCTTGTTGATCGAGGACTTTGAGTACTAAGTGGCCTCTATGATTTGTTGCATCAGATCCCCAAGATGTATTTCTAGCATTTACATCAGCAAACATTATTTTGGGTTCGGAAGTTGGTTAATCAGGTTGTTCAATTTATTCTGATCGATGGTTTCGCCCGGTGGAAGGTATAAGGAACAAAGGATTATCTTGGAAGGGCAACAAACAGTAACGGCTACAGCCTGAAGGGCAGTAGAGCAAGTAACTTCTTCGCAGTATATTGAGTTTTTTATATAAATGGCTACTCCGCCGCAAGATATTTTTCCCGACTCATAATCTTGACGAAATGCGAGATACCCTGGGATAGAGAGCATGTTTTTAGAGGATAATTTGGTTTCTTGAAGGCATATAACTGAGATGTCGTGATCAGATAAAATTATTTGTAGTTCGGATCTATGTTGAAGTAAACTATTTATGTTCCATTGCAAAAATTGCATATATATAAAGATAAAGATAACAAAAAGTACATCAAATTTATATAATATTGTCTTATATATGTATACAGAACTCTACACACACACACACACACACACACACACACACACACACACACACACACACACACACACACATATATACATATACACGTACTCGCAGTAAACACCTACATACACACGCACGCATAGTCACATACAAATGCATATATTGAAAAGGAAAACAGAATATTGATGATATAAATATACACACATACATACACTAAGTGAAGAAAAGGAATTGCAAATATCTTATCTAATAAATTTATTTCGCTGTATTATTTTTAATATCAATTACGGGGGTTTGTTTTTTCAATTTTCCTTTTTTATACGAAACTTCAGTGAATCCGTCATTTGTATCAAGCGGATCTACGTCAATAGGTACGGGTACATCTTCTGGTAGGCCTTTAATGGGAGGCACTACAGATGGAGAAGACGTGGAAGTAAAAGGTGAAGAAGATATTGAAGGACCGAGGAAGGGATAGGAGGAGAGGGAGACAGATATGGGAGAGGGGACTGGGCAACAGGTGGGGGGTGGAGGGGAATGAACCGTGGCGTTCATAGTTAGATCTTGTCACAATGGTTCGTCTAACTGGGCCTGTTCACCCTTTAGCACTTGGTGTCCTCTGTTTGATTATTCGATGTTGCATCGAATTTAAAAAATATATCTCTTTGAGTTTCTATTTCCTGAGTTTTTATTGTTTTGTGTCTGGTTCTTTCAGAATTTAATGTGTTAAAGTTTTGTGGGTTATCTTGTTTATACAATTTTTTTGCTTCATTATAGATATACTTTTTTACTAAATTGAATGCTTTTGATGTCTTTATGCATTTTATAGATAGGGCAGGAGCGGTCTAAACTATTATGTTCTCCGCTACAATTTATGCATTTTGGAGTTTTAGTGCATTTGCCCTCAGTGTGTTTTTCATCGCCACACTGTGAGCAGATGATTTTAAGACGTACATTTTAGAGTCGGGTGGGTAAAACTAAGACACTTATAACACCTTATGGGATTTGGGATATATTTTTCAACTTTAATGTTTTGATAACCTACTTGAAGAAATTCTGGTGGAAATGGTGGGGGGAAGGTTACTATATACGAGTTTGTAAATTTTTCAATACTATTAGATTTTATTTTAATTCTCTGTATATCCTTTAATTTTTCCGTTTAGTTCAGCTATAATTTCGTTTTTTATCTAAAAACTGTAAGTCATAACACCTGATGACCCCCTTACTGTAGTTTAAGGTTGAATGAGGAATTACTGAAATGTTAAATTGGTCGGCAAATTTTTTACATTCAAGAAGCTTTTTAGTTTGTTAACTGTTGGCTGTTTGATTCCCATCCCTTAGTTTTTTAATGATTTTAACATCGCCAATTAGGTTTGATAAAAATTTATTAATTAAAAAAGGTGATACTTTTTGAAATCCCTCATCACCCTCTCCATGAATTAAAATAATAGACGGTACATTTTCTATATTTTCGTTTAAACGAATAGGGTCAGGTGGAGTTTTCATTCTACCTCTTTTACATCTTTTGTTGGAGCTAAAAAATAGCTCGTCCATACTGACAAATTTATTGTTTGATTATTTTACGAGTGCAAACCGTATAGAGATTTAAAAGAAAAAAAAAAGTGGTAAAGATAAACACAAAGTAAGAAAAAAAGTAACTAAAAGAATTCTTATCTAGTGAAGTAAGATAGCTGCTTAATCCTTGGGAGCATTACATACGACCTTTCTCCTTGAGAGCCTAGGGCTAACTGGTCATAGCGCTAGGGGCTTCTGTTCTAGTACGCTTGTTTTTCTAAGCGTTATACTTGCTCGGACATGGGTGATATTTAAATAGTGGTCAGAATCCATATTTGCTTCTCTGAAAACTCTCACGTTGAGGAGATTGGACATGTGCTTCCGGTCGATTAGGATATGATCGATCTGGTTTAGTGTTGACCCGTCAGGTGTTTTCCAAGTTCCTTTGTGGATTATTACTTAAAGTTTCAAAATTAATATTAATATAGGGAGATACAATTTTAGCAATGCTAAAATACTGTTTTAACCACTGATAGTAGTTAAAAGTCAAGCACGGATACTAACATCATGAAGACCCGTAGCAGACTGGTGTATATATGTATATATATATATATATATATATATATATATATATATATATATATATATATATATATATATATATATATATACATATATATATATATATATATATATATATATATATATATATATATATATATATATATATATATATACACATATACATATATATATACATTAGGAAATTCTGTACATTAGCTTCTAATTAATTTACCGGGATACCATCTTCTATGATGCACTTCTCTTTTAGCAATGTTAGGCTTATTGTGCTGATATTACTAAAAATGATTCAGATAACAGTATTGATTGACCGTTTCCTTAATTATTTAACGTAACTCTATCAATTTGTGATGGCTGGACTCTGCCAAGAGTTGGATGGCCAATCTTGGACCGCCGTGTAATCTAATCCTGGCTTGCTGATGGTAATCTAAGTTGCTGCTGTATCACCATTGATTTCGAAGACTTTACAGTCCCAAGAACCTCCCGCCTCACTACTGCTGAGATTCAAAATTAACGTCATTCTTACAATACGATGGTAAACTCTTCAGGTGTTGTTGAAAAACTTTGCTACATTTTTTCTATTTATTTATCAGTTTATTATTTTTATTTATTGTTTTTACTATTCAGTATAACAGTGTTTTCAATTCGGGGTTTCAACTGCATCTGCCGAATTTTCTGCAGACAATCTTTAACTAAATAACTCAATCACATATAATACATATATCTTTACATTTCCCATAACTCTGTTCACAAAATTAGTTTAAATTTGAAATCCTCATTCTGGCGCTTTTAAATTCACTTGAACATTAAAATAAATTATTAGCTCAATTAATTGCTAGAAGTGCTTCTTTTAATTGGTTCCACTTCTCTAGAACTAATCAGCTTATTGAAATGTCCGATTTTGATTTTGTCCTCTTAAGAAATTACTATTATTAATAATTTCTATTTAATCACAGCCAAAAATTTTATAAAACTGTTTCAATTACTTGTATCCAAGCTTCAGTTTTTTTTTATTCCTTATTATTACTCATTGCTGTTAATTAATTATAGTAATTTTGGATTTTATGTGCTTTATAATGTCGGCATAGTGTTCATCAAGATTTTCTGTCTGTCTATAATGGGATAAATGGGAAATGATGTAGTATAGTTATAGATTGAGTAAATAAGCTAAATATTGTATTATAGAAATTTTTGATGATGGAATTGGAACCTCGAAACGTAAAATACTGTTGATAAATAAGTAGTAAAAATGAAGAAAATTTAGAAGGGAGAAAATTTCGAGGTAAATTTTATTTGTAGGTTAAGTAAAAAATATTTGTTATTGCTTTTTGATTTTTTTTTTACCACAATTTAACTAATAAAATGAGTTTTAGTTATGAGATAATGGTATTTGTTTTAAAATATATTACCTTAAATTCTGTTATAAAACTGATGGCTTTTATTAGGTCGGGGGTTGATAGAAGGGGCGGCAAAATTCATCTTGCCCTCACCTAGATAAAGTCCTAGTTCCGGCCCTGGTTTAAACTTCCAGTAGCTTGTCTCAAATATTTGTTTGAATTTCCAGTAGTTTCGCTAAACTATTTTCTCTAACTAAGCTAAAATATGGTAATTTGGGTTATTAAATCACCCATAATGACTGCAATTCATGAATGTTATGAAATTCGTTGAAAGGACTAATAAGCTCTTGTTGAAATAGGAAAATAATTTAGAGGAGAAAGGTAGGGATGGTGATCTACTCTCTGGTTGGCGGGTAATTGCCCCGTGATTTGTTATTTCGTCGCCGCCTGCCTGCTATTTTTCATCTGTTATCGTAAAAGCGGTAGCTGAAAAATGGACACAATTGATGGAAAATTAACTGAAACAAAGGAAAAGCGTAATGGTGACTCTCCGAATATTAATGTGACTTTACATCTCTCCTTAGATAATGAAGATTCATTGCATTCTATTATCAGATTTTTTGATATATTATTTTTTATTTTTACGATATTTATATGATAGCAGTTATATAATAGTATAGATATATTGCTGACAAGCCTAAGACTGGTACAGTTTGAGATGAAGCATCATTTGGATCAAAAATATTCTTCAGAATATAGCAGAGTGATAGCAAATGGCATCCATTAGACGCATGCCATTTTTCCATGCTGTGAGAAGTGCAGAACACAGTAAACAATAGATATTTGGGGCCCAGATCCTTGTTTGGACCTCCTCCCCATCACACACAAAATAAAGTTCATAATATGTTTTCACTAATGCTATAAGGTTTCGCCTTTGGGACATGAGCATCACTTTAACGCATACATATCGTTGGTCCCAAGTTAAACTTATGAATGTGAAAAGTTAGATTTTTCGTTTTTGTTATTTTTCGATAGTATTTCGGTTGATGCAGTAGTAAAGTTACGAATTTGTTATGGCATTACTAGGTTGTTACAAAAGTCCTTGTGCATTAGTATAGCTTTATTTCAAATTACATATTTCAAACATTATTGAATACTACTCTTCAAAGTAAAGACCATTTTTTTCAACTACTTTCACCCATCTTTCTGCCAGTAATTGTATTTGATGCAGGTACCACTCCTTTGGTTTTGAGGCAAAGAACTCTTCACTTCCAATTTTTACGTCCTCGTAATTATCAATATAGTTACAAAATGAGCCATTGATCAAAATATACCCTAATCTGATGCAAAATCTGGGCTATACGCAGGATGAGGCAAAACCCAAATTCCATGCAGTTCCGTCAAACGAGAACTATTTCCAGGGGCATTGTCGTGTTGCAAAATGGCTTGGTTCCTGTTGGCCATTATCTTAAATATATCTTAAACCATTTCTTTTCTGTTCCATTCAGACCTCTCTTAGCAAAACATTCTCTTAATCCTTCCTCCCATGTGTGTCAACGTCTTACTCTATTTGTTTTGCATTCTTAAAACGTGCCCAAACCTTCACCTTTTCTACTGATATGACACTGAGGTTTGATCTGATAATTGTGTATCTAATGCGGTCTCTTCTGTTTTTCCCTTCTATCATTCTAAGGAACCTCGTTTTTGAAGATTGTATTTTGCTTATGTGCTTTTTGGTTACTGACCATGATTCAGAGGAGTAAGTTAGTATGGAGAGAAAAGTAGATTTATACACCTTCTATTTTGTGTCCTTGGAGACTTCCCTTTTATTCAAAAACTTCCTATATATAGAATAGAGCATCGTTCCAGCTGTGTTCATTCTCTGTTTGATCTCATTATTGATAATTCTGTTCTCATTCGGGCTCCTAGATATTTAAAGATTTTAGCCTCTTCGATGGGTTTGTCTTTAATTCCCATTTCTCTCATCTCTCACTGAGGCATCCTGCCAGTCTCATCATTTTTGTTTTATTAGCATTAATCTCCATATTGATTTTTTCTAATACTGCTTGAAGAATCCTGATATTATGAATCAAATCCGAGCCTTTTTCGGTAAGGAAAACTATATCATTGGCGAAGGTCATCAAGGAATATGCAACTGGGACCAGTATCTAAATCCCAAGTAGAAATTTCTCATATAGACCTTGGCCTGAAAGATGACATGATCAAGAACTAGAATGAATAGAAAAGAGCTTAAGTTGCAACCCTGTCTTATCCCTAAATTGGTTCTAAACTGTTTAAAGTAACAATTGGATATCCTCACGGTATTTAAGTTTTTCCTATAAAGGCTCATTATTGCCAGGATTACTCCTTTTACTTGGGATACTAAAGAGATATGCCCTGATGATTACGATATTCTCTGTTATCATCTTTTTTTTTTTAATATAGGGATTAATGTGGCAACTTCCCAATATCTTGGGATCTTAATTTTCTTCCATACCAAGCTTTGTGGTGGCAATAGAATCTCTAGCTTATCTTCTGAGATGTAATCGTCTTCTTCGCCTTGAAGTAACTCCATAAAATGGTCTCTCCATCTTTTCATAAGACCGGCCCCTTTCTTATTAAAACCCCTCTATATGATTGTTACTTTGTGTTAAAGATGCTGAATACAAGTATATACAAGGTATTTGTAGTATTCGATACAATCAATGGTTAATAATATTCCCTATTAAATTCATTATTATAAGTAAATATAACAAAATGTTAGAATTTACATCAAATTTCAATAAAGTTTGTAACAGGATGAATATAAGTAACATTATAGTTAGGTGTGAGGCTATGAGAACAGGTTTTACTCAAATTTAAATAAATTTTATTTTATTTTTTATTGTGTACTTTTTCTAATAATTACAATAAATTAATGATTAATTAATTCAGTCATTTCCAATAAGTAGCTGCTTGATATGAATTTCATTAACTTTTTTTTTAATCCTATTTTACAAGTTGTTTCTCTCTTTGCCTCCTGCATAATGTACCATAACATTGCATAGTTGCGATTTCTTGATTTCTAGATATTTTAAGTGCTTTTGTGATGATATATAACTTAATGTACTTTGGTTTATATGAATTAATGACATTTATTAATATTTAAAAAATTTCTAAATTTAAAAATAATAATGTTGTTTAGTATTATGTATACTCTATACATATACATGAATAAAGGATATATACATATAGGTATAGGAGTGATGATCCTACCCCGTGTACCTAAATTGTGAATTGCGTTGTTTGTTGTGGTTGTGGTTCTCTAGAAAGCAAAATAGCTGCCTGGAAGTTCAATCCATGGATGGTCTGCTTCGGCGAAAGAAGTATAGGTCCTCCTGCGCCTGCTGACCCTGAACAACCATAATCCATGGATCTAGACTGATATCATGAAAAGTAGTGTTTTTCACATTCGTAAGTTTACCATGGGGACGATGATATAACAAAACTTGTTAGGATGATTTAAGCAAATTCAAGGCATTTCGTAACTGGCGACTAATAGAAATAAATAAATAAATTTGAAAATATGTAATTTTTTCTTTTTTTATAAAATATTTTTGATTTCATAAATAGTATTACTCTCAACTTTATAATTGGTTCAGGATATACCCTTATACAATATATTTTTGATTACATACAATATATATTTTATATATTGGTAAAAATACACATGATGATATTCCTCCATTGTCCTAAAACCTATTGTCTTCAATATGTTTTAAATAATTTGAACTCAATAGAATAAAACTTTTAAAGTTAGAAGACATTTAATTATAATAATTTAGAATTTCATATTTTATTAGTTAAAAGTAAATGTGCTGCTGCTAGTCAATGCCTTAAAAGTACATATATTATGTTAAAAAATGTTCCTTTCAGCGTTATAATCGTTTGTATTATGTTTGGCAAATTTGAACAAAAATTAATTGTAACAACTGCACCAATGGATATGCGCAAAATTAAAGGTAACCCTCCCAACAACAGCTGAAGAAAATAAGACTAAATACCAGGTGAGGGACTTAGCACTCAAACGAATTTGTTGGTGATTTTTTGTCATTTTTCTTGTTTTAATTGCTGTAAATATTGTAAAGAAACTAAATAAATGAAATCTTACCTAAAATTTTAGAGATGTAAAATACCAAGTGGAGTCCAGAGGTACTCCAACAGTGTTTTTTGTGGAGGAAAAAATTCGCAAGAAATCATCTGCTGCAAATTTTCTTAAATGGACAACGCGGATTCATCAGATAATTAAAGGAAAAATGTAATGTGATTTCATAAATGTAGGTAAGATTTTATAAAAAAAATGGCGATCGCAACTGTTGCGACCTCGGTTACAGCGCAGAGTTTAACTGATCTCAACTTTTGCGACCAACCTTCATCTTTTAATAAAAAAACTCAAGTGTATAATAATTACAATTAACAGAGTTATTGTTGTAATGAATTTCAATAACTGAATCAGAATATGAATAGGACTAGAAATTAATTTCATTGTATTTATCCCACTGATTTCAAAGAGAAAAAAATCACCTCTTATCAAAAGGAACTATAATATTTTTTAACCTACAAAGAATAGCGGTCCTAAAAACTTTACTGAAAAACGGTTCTGATTAGCCTGAATTCGGATTACCGCAGGTTCGGAATTCCGAGGCGGGACTGTAAACAGAGGTAAGAGAGTAGGGGCAGGACAAAGGGCAGTGAACATCTAGAAAAATAGCCAGTTGGATTAAGGGACCGTGATCGGGCAGTTTTATGGCTTTCTTTCGGATGTTTTCGGCTATATTTCCTTTCATATATGTCGAAAGCCGAGGGGTTATTCGACAAACGCACCAGAGGATCAAGTGAAAAGGAGAGTGGACGAACTAAACTGAAGCCGAGCCTATAGACATAGCGATCGTCGTGGAAGTCATGGTGAAGTTTGGGACCATACTGACGAAAGGTGACCACCAAAGTGACGCGTTGTATCCTAGTACTCAGGTTCCTACCTATTTTTCAATTCTTTTCGTTATGTATGAAGGTTTGTTGTTATTAGAAAAGAAGTATTTAAATCTATATTTTTTTTTTATTTAAGTATCTTATACATTTTTTTTTGTTATGAGCAGACCTGGTGATTTTTGATTGAGTTAAATGTATCGTAAAAAAAAAAAAAACTTAAACCATGGAAAGAACCCCTTTAATATAACATATCGTTTCAACCGCAATTCTTGTATTTTTTTTGCTGGGTTTTCCTCCTTATTAAGTTTTTTTTTTACTAATTTAATAATAATTATTATAGATTTTCATTTTCTTTTAAGTTTTAATTTCATTTGGCTCAAACAATAACATTAGATTAAAGCAACTAATAACATCTGCACGTCCTGAGTATATTAATGAGTGTATTGTACCATTAAAGGTGCCGAGAGGTGTGAGGCTCACAACTCCCAGGTAACCAATTTTTTTTTCTTCTTTGTAACAATTCTTTTTTCCAATTATATTTACTTTATTCAATTATACTTATATTCTAAGTACAAAACCTTTATTTTTTTTCTCGTTTTACTACCTTGTACACAGTAAAAGAATTATTGTGATCGCAATTGTTGATATTTTCGGTTTTCAGATTTCAACGGAAATATCCATTTTGACTAGTTTCATCGTGACGTTAGTACTTGTGTTCGTTCGTATCTCGCATAACTCAAAAACGATTAGGCGTATTTGGGGTCGCTGTAAATCTAGTTGAGCGACTCCAATTTTAGTCACTACACGATTACCGGAAGTGGTACTTTACTTGAAGGTCCTAATAGATTTTCATCAAAAGATTATATTAAAATATAATGCAAAACTTCTCAAATTTGGTATATAAGACTTATATTAATAACATGCTAGATTTTTGGTAAAATTGGATAACCGGAAGTGGTACTTTACTAGAAGTTAGCTCATGATAGACAAACTTCTCAAATTTAGTAGTCTTACATAAAAAAATATACTAAATTATAACGCAAAGCTTCTCAAATTTGTTGTATAAGACTTCTATGTCAATATAGATTAAGTGTTAGACTTTGTTCAATTTAAAACTGGATAGCCGAAAGTGATACTTTATCGAAAACTGTTTTTTTTACCTCCCGCCTTTTTTTGTGCCACCGATTTATAGTTTAATAGGCGTACAAGGAAGTGATGTGGTGTTCTTATCTGTTTTTTATATATGGTTTCGCTATTCTACAGCAAAATAGCGTGGTGTTATTTTTTTTATTTATGTATTTTCTCTATTTTTTTTATTTTTTGTTATAAAAATGTATATTGTTATAAAAAACTTTTCTAGGGATTTCTTTTTAATTCATTTTAGGGATTCTATTCGTTTTCTTTTTTGTTTGTTTTATTAGAATATCAATCGTTATTTCTTTTTTAAATATATCTATCTGTGATACCTTCTCCATTGAGCTTGTGGCAGTGCGACGGTGATTTACACCCATAACAGATCTATTAACTTTAATTGTATCTAGGCTACAGGGAAAGAATCAAGATGAATTTATGAAAAGTCCCAAAGTCCATCAGACTTTAATTAATTCTTTTTCCATTCTAATAAATTTAATTCTTCAAAAGGGCTTTTCTCATTCTGAATTGTAAACTATTAATCAAATGGCAATTTACTAATTTTTTTTCTAGATTATTAATCGATGAATAAGTTTATATATTATCTTAAATAATTTATTTATATATTTAATATAAATACTTATTTATTCTTTATATAATTAATTATTTTAGGTAAGTGGCACATGATGCTGAAACGAAATTGTGTACAGTGTAATTTCCATTATGCAATGCTTCCTCAAGTGAGAATCGTGGAAAAGAATGAACTGGAAGAAATATTTAGTTTAATGAAATTGCATTACAAAGAAAATTTTCTTTTGTTTACCAGCTCAAGTTACGTCTGTGTTCATCTTTAGAGTTTAGGCCTTACCTAAAATATTATTTTTATATTTAAAAAAAACGAAACATCTCAATAATTAAATCTATTATTATTATTGTTACAAAACGGAATAGTTCAGCGTATGGAAAATGTAAATTTATCATGTGCAAATGTATTTTTCTATATTAAAAAATTGTAATTAAAGCTGCAATTACAGTTACATGCATGCAAAATACTTTGGATAATATGCCCTAAATATCTATGAAATGAACTCCATTAGGGGTTACTGAATGTAGGAAATAAATATACAGCACACACACATGTTCATGTATATAATGTATTTACATTAAATTTTGTACAGGATATTCCAAAAATAAATTATATCATTAAAATTCCATGAAACGTTGATTTTTTTTTCTCGAGAAATCAGTTTATTTCGCATGTTCATTTTTATTGATCCATTCTTTCCAAATTATTTCTTTTCTCGTAATTGCAAAAACTCTTTGCTAAGAGTATTTTTCATATAACAGGAATCATCATACAAGAATAATCTAAAAAATCTAGGCTATCTCTACCTGGAAGAATTGCTAGGTGTGCTGCAGCGAAATACCGATATATCAGTTTTTTCAATTGAAAAGGCAATTATTTTCAAGATTTTTTTTTCCATAGGCTCACGAAAATTCCGTCGATTTTTTAGGGCTAATGAAATAAAGTGAGTTTTCATTCATGGAAATATACAAATTTAACTCATGATGCTAATTATGAATGCTTTGGTGTATTAATAATACAAATTTATTATGCTTTATATTTGTCATACAAATATTTACTTCGTATCAATGAAAATAAACAAATTAAATAATGGGTCCCAATAATAACTATCTCATGTCATACTGGCAATATCTAAATAAAAGGGTATTAAAAGAGGATTAAAGGCTAGGAAATGCTTTGATGTGTAATTCAGCGTAGGAAATATTATGGCAGTGTTTGCTATATGTTAAATGTATCTAATGAAAACCTTTTAAGAAAAAATTATTTCTCATATTCTACTACATTTTTTTTGCGGAAAACAACAGAGATATTCTATCAAAAGTCAATATATCCACTTTTGGAAAAATATTTAAAAAAATTGAATATAGGGACATCTAATGGAGATAAAGGAAATTTTTATAGAAAATTTCACAGTGGAAAAATTAAGATTTGAAATAAACTGAATTATTTTTAGGTGTAGAATTTTAATTCGTCAAAAAATCTTGTTTTATGAGAAGTGAATATATTAACGTTTGAAAGAAAACTCAATTGTTAACTACGTCGTACATTCGTCACCAATAACGTTACCTCAAAAGGGCACTGGCCGTATTTGTCTCACCTAAAACAAATATCGGCCAGCGCCCGCAAATTAACTATCCTCGACGTATTTATCTGTATCTTGTCCATCTAGTGAAATGTAACTAAACTGTTTGTTTTGATCGGTAAATTCTCACTCGTAGATATGTATGGAAAATACGTCCACTGCCCGTTGAAAAGTTAAAGCGCAATATTTTGTATCCTGGTTTAATAAATATAAGTCTATTGTAGTATTTATATGCGTAAATAATTATAATTATATTTGGTTTAGCGTTTTTAGCACAAGAAGCCTTAACAGGAGATTCCATTTTTTTGTGGCAAAATTAAATTAAATAATATTTAGTTTATATGTCATACGCCACCATGACGATTGTGCGATGGATTTTCAAGTTTTGTTGGTCTGAGACTTTTTTTCGATTCAGTTAAAGGCATTGGGATCATAATTTTGTAGATTATACCCCTCTGTGACCGAACCGGGTGGTAATAAACGAAAAAAATGACAGTTTATTGGGTAAAATTCGATTTAACTTTTTTTTTTTTTTTTTTTTTTGAGGGGATAATCTTTTTTCCAATGAGTAGAAAATCGATCTAAAATAATAAAATGAAGATCGTCGAGGATAGATCGTTAACATGATCGATGTTAAGGTTGCGCAGCTGCGGAGAGAGGGGGTGAGCGGGTGCAGCTCCGCCACTCGTACAGAGGGCACTCGAGCTACTGCCTGTACGGTGCCTCCGCGTTAGGGTCAGCTCTGGCATTGGTTCAGACACGTAAGCGTTTTATTATACTGTTGTATGTGTTAAATAAATGTTTTGGATGCCACATTAATCTGTGTTATTATTTCTCTAGTTAGTATGCTGTGTATTATCCATCCTTTGCATTCCCTTTCTGCTTTTCTATTGGATGTACTAAAATTTCTGTTGGATGTATTAACATTTCTATTTGATGTACTACAACATCGATGTTTCGTTAAGTCAACACCGTTTTTTTTGCTAAATATTAAAATTGGCTATGTATGATGTTATGTTATGTACACGACTAAGATGACTGCCGGATGAAGACGTAATACTGTTGTAAATTATAATTTTATGAAAATGATTTTTGTACCAAATTAATATCGAGGGATAACCCTTCGAGAGATTACTTATGAACTATGAAAACCTTCGGGCTGACGACAGCGCCCTCTCGAAGATGCTGTCTCCTAGAATTCTACCTTACCAACACGGACACCCGCTTTTAACAGATGACTACCAAAAGACTGCGAGAGTCCAAGAAGTTAATATTATTTTTGAAGAAAACCCAGATGCAGGTGCAGCGAAATTATTGATTTATGGCTTGGACCCTGGCTGACTTAGTCATTCGATAGATACACCCTTCAAAACTTCAACATTCGTTTTTTTTTTTTTTAAATGATCTTATCCTTGCAAATTATAGTAATTAATTTCAAGTTATTTTGTAATATATTATAATATTCTTAGAAAGAACTATAAATGAGAAAGAAGTGGTAGTATTGATAGTAATGAAGAAGTAGTACGGGTTCTAATGGCAATCATAACCAAAAGTATATCACTTGAAAAAAGTAAGTAAAAGTCAAATATAAAACAATTGTAATTGCACTACACTTATATTTTGAACTTTAAATTTCTTGCAACAACTATATATGTAACATTTATAAATAACTATTTGTAACTAATTATATATATATATATATATATAACTATAAGTAACTAATATATTAGCCATTCAAAAGCCAAATTGATTAATTCCTCTATATGCAATATTTTAAAATTAAATTTCAAAGGGCCTTGGTTCAGTCATAACTTTTTTTATTTATAATAAATTTTGACTGATAATAAAATATTCTATGAAACTTAAATTCACAAAGTGGAGTTAATCGATTTGGTCTATGAAAGGTGCAAATAACAAACTAATAACTAAATGCAACCAATATATATTACTACATGAAATATTTTTTTTCTTTATTAAACTGTTTCTTAAATTTAAAAAATTGCGACTTAAAGGAAAATAATTAATAAATGTGTGCATTCAAGCCGTATTTGCGAACTAAACATGATTTCAACTGTAAAAATAAATAAAACCGGGAATTAAAAAAAAATAACCAAGTCATACTTTCTATATTTAACAAAAAATTACACAATAGTAATAAAAAAAAAAATACATGCTTAGATAGATTTTCGAAATATTAATTATTGATGCAAATACAAAGTTAAAAATATTATATATTCACGAATATTATTTTCAAGAAGTCTATAAATTATAATGGGTAATAATAACGACAATTTTCTCATAAGAGTAAATTGCAGGACAGTTTTTGAAATTTAGAATTAATAATGGGTATATAATAAGTAAAGAAAATCTAATACTTGAATATTGGGCGTTAAAAATATTTATGAATTCATTTATTTTTTTAAAATGCTCTTTATCTGATCAAAATGTGAGAATTTCAAGTTTAAATTTTGAATAATTAACCATTATTTTAATATATAAATAGAAATTGATTTATTCAATGTTACATAAAAATGTAGATTATTCGATTGATTTTTTTTTTAAAGAAAACTTTGTTGGACTTCTAGAGAGGCTGCACAACTTATGTATTTGTTTGTACTTTTCTTTCATAATTTAGAAAAATATTTATCTTTCCAACATTTATTTTCTTCAGTAAAATGATTTTAATAGCTCAATCTACATCTATCTTCAAGTCACATTTCTATTCCTTATTGGATGAAACAAGTCACTTGATTTTTCAATGTTAAAGCAATAATCCTCTTGAATTTTGCATCATTTATTCAGCAATCCACTCCCATCTTCTGTGTTAATTAATAGGTACTAATAATGGATGTAAGAGTCATAAGTAATGTAATTTTTTATTTTAAACGGAAAAACAAGTGACTTGTTGCCTACAATAATGCAATGATAAACACAAAAATCATTGACCTGAAGAAGCAGCTTAAGTCAAGAAACGTTGATAAAAGAATAACATAAATATTGAAGGGAAATAAATATATATAAGAATACAAACTTAATCATGCTAATACAATGAAAATCGTTCAATTAGAAGGAATATTAAATAGGTTATCAAGTAAGTGATCATTAGCAAAAGTGGACATTAATATTATATAATATTAAAAACAAAAATTGAGTTAAAAAATATACTCAATGTACTGTATAGTTTTATTAAATATGTTATATATATATATATATAATATATATATATATATATATATATATATATATATATATTAAATTTTATTGTTCAGAGGCAGGTTACTAATCAAATATATATATATATATATATATATATATATATATATATATATATTTGATTAGTAACTTCTGCCTCTGAACAATAAAATTGATTATTTCAATAAATCACACATTAAAGCAACATATTACTCAAGAAATATTCAAAAGTGACTATTAAAAGTTTTATCATAAATTGAAACATTAAGCGTTTAAGATATTATTTTTCAAATTATTTTGGGCTAACTAATTTACACTTTCAATCACCTTTAAATATAAAATGAGTTTTTAATACTTTATTTTTTAAATAATTGATTAGTATTAAATCTACTTAAAAAGATATAGTATACAACGAAATGGGATACAGATTTTAAAGTTGAAAATTACGAAATTACTAAGTTTGTCTGACAAAATGTCCATTTTATATAACATTTATACTAAAATTAAAACTAAAATTTTGTTAAGTTAAAAATAATTTATATACTTATAAGAAGAAAATACTTTGTATTTATTTATTTCAATATTTACGTAATTAAATCTTCTGATGTCATTAAGAAATGCATATGTCTAATGAAATGGCACTTGCACCACTGAGCTAGTGCACAAAACCATACAAAATTTTAAATTTTACTTAAATTAGGTTTGAAAAAAAATATATACAAACTATATAAGCAAATTAATAAAAAAAATAAATAATAAAAATGCATAAAGATATCAAACGGTGACGGAAGGCCATTTTTTCACTGCATCCTTATCCCTTATACTTTGGTAATTTTTCAGAGTTGGAAATATTTATGAATATTTACTAAAATAAATATTTACTAAAGGAAATATTTACTAAATTTACATTTATCCATACAATTCTTGTTGATTGTTTTTAAAAATACTTAAATTATTGCCAGCTTTACATATCTCAAGAATATTGTTGAATGTGATAGTTCAGGTTAAAAAGTTCATCTTTTGCTTTTAAAGTTATAACGGATGATGTATTGTAGGTACCTGACTATCGTGATTTAATATGGAATCGTTTGTATTTTTTACCCTAATGATAAAATCCGCTCTTTTCTTATTATCTTTAATAAGCAGTGGAATAAGAATTATTAAATTATTATTTTAATATATAGACACTTATACGAAAAATTCGAGTATACAATTGAATCTATATATTTTTAAAATATAATAAAAATAAATTTTCATTAACATAAATGCTAAGGGAGTCAGTCTTTTATAGTAAGTTTACGTAATCCTAGTTAATATTCTGCCTAGGTCTAGATAGGGAACGATATCGGAAAAAAGAATTAGGTCGTTAAGCTTTTTTTTCAGAAGGGTACGTGGAATTGGGCTTTGGACACTGAATGTAAGAAGGTACTTAGTGGGAATTTATCGCTTTAAGGGCCTTGGTATGGGATTGAACAGTTTAGCGAGCGTGGGTGGGATTTTCATTAGATAAGAAGTATGATCGTTTGAAAAAGTAGTTGAGATTCCCTTAGTGGGAGAAGAGAAATGCGTATATATTTTTCTATGAAAAGGACACATAAAAACAGGATGGAAAGTTCAATCTGGTAATGAATGGAGAAAAATAATAGAAAATAAATAAAAAATATTCACCAAAAGCCTGTTATCATTAATTAAATTTTATTTTTTACTACTACTTGTACCACAAACGAATTCTACTGAAAATTTTCAAAGAGTTTATTCTTATGTTTTAAGTAAAAGCATTAAATTTTCAACTTTTACTTTTCTCATATTTTTTTTTTTTCTAAAAACAGTATTATTGAGTAATCGATAAAAAAAAAAAATAAAAGAACATATGCCTCACTTCTTAAACGTTTGATAATTGAGGAAATATAAAAATAAGAAAATCATAATGTCATTAGGGTCCATTATTTCATATTGGCATCCATTTTCTTTACTTTTTTTTTTTTTATTATTATGAATATAATGAGCCCTTATTGCTCTTAGCAGATAAAATATATAGGAAACTGACCGTAACTATCCAAAATAATTTTGCTATGAAACTTTAATACAGCGTATAAGGTAATTGTTCCATTTAAATAATTGCATTTGGTTGCATGAAATTCTCCGGAATAAGTAGATAAATACGTGTGTATCGTATTAGGAAAATTTCTGGTAATATCTTAAAGGAAATGTTTTCTAATTTTCTCTCACCCATATTGTATTGATTCTCGGTAGAAGCACTCCTACTTATGTTAAGTATGTCTAAACCTCCACGATTCTCCACTAACGGGATACAGCTTTAGTTTTTTTCAGGAATCGAATTTTCCACAGTTGCATAAAAACATTTCTAAGATATTTCGATAGTATCAACTTGGCTGACTGATATAACTGAAAACCCCATGAAACAACAGGACTCCAGTGACTCGGGCAAGAACAGAAACAATACCATTTTGGATCCTGATACCAAGATAACATTTCATCCTGATCGGCCGTTTAATTCTTTTTTCTAATTGGATTGTAAATTTCGAAAAGGGCTCATATCGTGTTTTACTGAAAATGGACTTCTTAGTTTTTGTTTTCATGTACTCATTAGACCGATATTTCATGATCGAGAACGGCTGATATCTGGTTGTCATTGTGATGAAAGCTGTCACTACTACCCGTGGATGGGCCTTGGTCTCCTCTAAGAGCTTCCGCCATCCATCTCTTGAGAAGAATCCTCGAGTGAGCTGCCACACTATCCATCCCTCCTTCTGGTTCTGTCAAGCCTTCGAGGGAAGAAATTCTTGGATATTCTTTGAGGAATTTCTCTTTTTTCCATCCAAAAAACAAGCCCGGCCCAAGGTAACCTTCCGAGCTTTACATGGTCCCAAACTCCTCCTTTCTTCAGAGAGCCGTAAATCCGCCGCGGCCTATTTCTATAAAAGTTTCAGTTGCTGGGCATCGTCTGCATTCACCACCATATATTTAGTTTTAGTCTCATTTATCTCGAAGCCCAACTGCGAAGTTGCATGTTGGATTATTAGGAAGGTTTTCCTCAGCACAGATTTGAATCTAGCAACTATGTCAATATCATAAGCTAAACCCAAGATCTGGATGCTTCTATTGACTGTTGCACGAAGTAGTGAAATACACGAAGAAAATAAAACTGTTCAAATAAGTACAATGGTGTAACAGAAATTCGTTTTTTTTTTTTTGTGTTTCCTAAAAACTTTTAATTTTCACTAAAATAGTTTCTTACAATTCCGTATACGAAATAGGAAACTATCTGATCCCATATCCTCTTGTTCACTCTTAAGGTAAAACTTACTTCATTATTACGTGAGAGACATTACACCCGAACCTTTTTTCTAGAGGAATCCTAAAAAGAAAACTTTTCTACTATACCTATATAAAAGCATCGCCGTTTTTTTATATTTTTGGCGAAAATGATTCAAATATTCACATAATTAATTTCTAAAGATAGGCTAAGAAAATTAACTCATCATTTCAAAATTTTTGTTCTTGAAAATACACAAAAAAAATAGGAAGATATGTGTAATGTATCAAAAACAAATAATTCTATTCTAAAACATCCATAGTTTTCAATACATATAGTAAGTGCATTTTTAAAAATTCTCATTATTTTTTTTCAAATGCTTTTGAAAAGCAATTTGCAGTTAGCTGTTGTTATTTGTATGCTTTTTTTTTTTTTTTTTTTTTTTCAAATCTTTAAATTGAAATATTCGTTCCGAAAGATTTTTACAGCTATTCCTCAAGTTTCAGATTTTTTTTTCGAGTTGATTTTATTCAATCCGCATGGATACAGAATTAAATATCTTTTTATTAGACTGTTTAATTATTTTAAACAGATTGACTGTTTAATTAAAATTGTAATTTATAGGATACATTTAAAAAATGATACTTATTGGCATTAATCATAATTAGTTAATAACCACTGTTTATAAAAATTTCATTCTTTAGGTCTCAAAATTTAAAATATTATATTTAATTCAGACGATGAACGTTCATATGTTCAGATAAGTGACTACTCTAAAACAAAGTAAAGAACCAAAAGTATGAGGTTGCTCTTTCAAAACAGTGTTGGATTTTTGTTTCCTTTGTTTATTTTTATCAATAAATAAAATATATTTTGTTTTTAATAAATTGTAAAAATAAAAAATGTATTGTTCAATATCTCGAATCAATTATAAAAATGACTGCGATATAATTTATGTAATAAAACAAAAACAAACATTTTTATAAGGTTGCTCACTTTTTTCAAGTCATATATATATATATATATATATATATATTAAAAAATATTTAATGTATAATTTAAAAAAAAAATTATAAATTTTAATTCCGGATTTTAATGTTATTAATGTTCTGTTAATAGAGATGAATATGGTGCTGGACACCGAAAACTTATCAACTCATTTATAAATAAGCTAATAAGACGATGAACTAAAACTGTGATGTGGTAATTTTAATCTAAATTGTATTTTACTTTATTTAAAAATTTATTTAACTTAAAATTTATTTAAAATTTATTAAACTTTATTTAAAAAAAATATATTTATGTATAATTTAAAAAAAAAAATTATAAATTTTAATTCCGGATTTTAATGTTATTAATGTTCTGTTAATAGAGATGAATATGGTGCTGGACACCGAAAACTTATCAACTCATTTATAAATAAGCTAATAAGACGATGAACTAAAACTGTGATGTGGTAATTTTAATCTAAATTGTATTTTACTTTTTCGTATAAAGAAATTTTAGTTTCCTTTTTAAGAAATTTTAGTTCTCTACCTTCATTGAGTCAAAGATATTTTCAATAATATTACCATCCTCATGAGTAGGACCAAGAGACAAATAATTAGATTTGATATTCGGTTGATATTGAACTTAATATTGAATTGTAACAGCGAAACTGATACCTTGTCTGACTATCAGCATTTTTTATTTAAACTAACAATTTAAAATAAAATAGATTCTGTGGTGTTTAGGTAAAGGAGTACAAGTAATTTTTTTGTGATAATGGTTTTAAGTTATATTTTGTTATTTATAATGAACTTCACATTGGAGAAAAAGAATATAGTGTTCACATTCCCTGTCACTTGTACCTCTTTACTCAAACACCACAGATTATTTCTTTCCTTTCCGTTGTTTTATTTAAGACTATGTAACGGAATGATACCGCTAAACTAGAGCGGACAATGGAGCATGCGCATGAAGTAGTGAGGAGATAAGCATGAAAGTAGTGGGGAAAAAAAGGTTTGTACCGCGTGTTTAAACTTGTAGTACGTCCCAGATTGACTGTTTTCACTTTTTAATAAACATTCACAAGCAGTGATACTTTATGCTGAATTATTTTTAAACTCATAAGAATCATACCTGCGTAGAACAATGCCGATGTTTTTTTTCTTTTTATAAATGTTTATCATCATCAGAATTATAAAATTTTATTCAAAAAGACTCAATAAAGTAGTGACTTGAGTATAATGGTTGACATACCTTGAGTATAATGGTTAATGACACGAGCAAATTTTCTAAATGGGTAGCAATTAAAGTAATGAGAAAGTTGACAGAGCTGTATTGCACTACAGTTATCCCTCGCTATCACGAACTCAGCTTACGCGAACCATCGGATAATACGAACGAATTTCTTAGCCCAGTTAGCAATGCATTTCCTGGCATAGTTTTGAAGAAATCCCCAGTTAACTCGAATTATTTGGATAACACGAATCTCGAACAATTTTCGGCAACGTTTGGGTGAAATTTTTGGCTAACACGAACGTATTCTAGTAACGAATATTTAGTAAATGATTCTTGGTAATACATCACCTTCGACGTGCATGGTTCTGGTTCCTACTTCTTCTTTTGCATTCAGTTTCAACAGCACTCTTTGTATAAAACATCTGTTTTCATAATTATGGTTCATCGAGTAATTATGGCTTCAAACAAATAAATAGTTACCGATAGATCTATTGATCTAAAAATTTTAAAAGTAGTGGATGGTAGCGTGGTATCAATAAATTTAATATTCCGAAATCAACCTTATCAATCATCATTAAAAACAGTGAATTACAAATTCAAGCCATAATGTATGTATTAATTGTGAGATCAATTATTTAAAAAAAACTAATATTTGAAAACAAATATATGTAGACAAACTTTAAATCAATCGGATAAAATGCTCATCTTAAACTAAACTTCGTTTAACAATTTTTTTTTTTTAAAACGAACTCGACAATTCGATGTTCTACCGAGTTCGTGTAATAGAGGTACTACTGTATATACATCTATATAATGGAACAACGATTTTCTAATAACTTCAATGTTATGTATTCAAGCTTCGATATAGTGGTAAAAAAAAATGTTAATTTATTTTGAGAGAAGAATTAACTTCTCCGAGTGTTAATCAGTACTGATTTCCCGCAAATAATTCCTATTAAGTACAGGTTTAAGTAATCCACATTATTTTGAAAATAAACACATATGGCTTCAATACTTAATAACCTTTATGTTACATAGGTCATACCTAATAAACTTTATTATTACAAAATTGTTTGTGTTTATATGTATATATATATATATATATATATATATATATATATATATATATATATATGTAATTCTGTGATTTAGAAAGAATACGACCGTAAACGTTTGCTAAAACAAAATAGATTATTCAGTAACTTTTAATACAATCAATTAAGTTATTATTTCCAAATAATACAAAATACACAAACTTACCTAAAACAAAATCGAATTGTATACGAGTCTTTTACTCCCTAAATCACTATAATATATTTTACTGACAAGCGTGCTGATTAGTACAACCTTCATTTATAACAAAAGCCAATAAACAGCTGTTCAATGCCATTTAAAAGTAAATGATCTGAATTAATAATAATAATCTTGTTAATTATTAATTTACACCTCCGGTGGTCGGAGACTCATTTCCTACAGGAAAAGAGTAAGGCACTAGCTTACAACTATGAAAATAGTTTGTAGCACTGTGTTTTTTATCGCATTCTATTTCATAAATGCTTGAAGAAATGCGTCGTTTAATACAAAAGTGTCCATTTCTGACTGCATCCAGTTTATTCCTGTTTAATTTAGCGCCGTTTGTTATATATACAAAATCACCTTCTTTAAATTCGTGAATTTTTCTGTTTTTATCTATTCGATTCTTATTTTTTTCAAAATTTTTTCTGGAATTTTCAAGTGCTTCCCGGCGATCCTTTATTAAATCAGAGTCTCGTTCCAACTGATCTAATACCTAGTAAGAGGTAAGCAGGTGAGAATTTAGTCGTTCCATGAATAGTACTGTTGTATTCCTCAACACACAACTCAGCAACCTTAGTCCAGGGCACGCTATAATTACGCTCATTCAATCGGCAGCGTATTCTGTTTACCAAAGTTTGGTTCAAACGTTCGTTTAAACCATTAGATTGTGGGTTATCCACTGTAGTGAAAAATAACTCGATCTTCTTGTTGTCTAAGAACATTTTAAATTTTTTTGAATTGTAAGCTCCATACTGGTCCACTAGTAACACTTTGATATTATTTCCCTTTGTCAGTGGATTTAGAAGTTTGATAAAATCTTTCGCATCCCGATTTCTTGATATTCTAATCCACGCGTATCGAGAAAAATGGTCTACTAGTAAATGCATGCATTTTTTTACTGACCCGTTACCGGCGAATCCTCCAACTGTGTCAATGGGCATGATGTGGAACGGGTATTCTGCTGGACCCAATGTCGATAACATCCCGAATGCTCTTCCTGTTCTAGTCTTGTTTTGATACATATCTCACAGAACTTGCAATATTGATTTATAAGTTCATCCATATTTTTAAAATAGTAAAATTGTCTCAATTTCTCAGCGATCTGACTAGTACCAATATGGCCATAAAACAGATGTATTTTTTTTATCATATCGAGCCCAAATTTTTCAGACACATAAATCCGCTTTCTGTTATTTAACATCTTGAAACTAATGTTACCGTCTCTTAAAACCTTCTTTGATATTTCAATTTCATCTTTAATTGTGTTTTGATCCTTCATGATGTCATCTAATTGAACCATATTGATTACCTTTAAACAGTCGTCGCCGTTATCAAAACATTCTAATACTGGGTTCCTCGATAATGTGTCCGCTTCTACATTATCCTTCCCTTCTTTATAAATTACCTTGAAATTATACTGGGATAAATACAGCATTAAGTCCCCTAACGCCTCATCAGTTCTTGATTTTGCTTTTAGATTAATCAGTGGTTTATGATCTGATGTTACTATGAAAGTTTTTCCTATTAAATAGTATTGCCAATATATAATGGCTTCTTTTATAGCAAGACATTCCAAATACATTATTTCTTTTTTCATCTGGCTTGGTGTAAGCTTTTTTGAAAAGTAAGCCACTGGATGTAACATTCCATTTTCTTGAACTTGTTTTAAAACTGCTCCCAGTCCTGATCGGCTTGCATCCACTTCTATTACTATATCTTTGTCTTCATTGTAAATCGCTAAAATTGGTGGTGAACATAAGTATCGTTTAACCTCTTGAAAACAAATTTCACAATCATCTGTCCAAACAAATTTTTCATTCTTCTTCAACAAATTATGTAAGGGAGCTAATCGTTGAGTACAATGGTCAACAAATTTGTGATAGAAATTAATCTTTCCTAATAGCTGGCGAACCATTTTTCTTATTGTTGGGCGTTAAAATTCCCTAATTGCAACAAGATTATCATTAATCGGTCTAACTTTACCATTTTCTATCACATGCCCAAGATACTTTATAGATCGCGTAGCAAAGTTACATTTAAGTAATTTTAATTTAATTCCCTCTTTCCTGATTGTTTCAAAAACTAACCTTATGTGTTTTAAATGTTCCTCAAAAGACTTCGAAAATATTAAAATGTCATCTATATAATTAACACAAAATTTTCGCAAATTATGTTTACGTAAAATACCTCTGATAACACCCTTTGAAAAATTGCTGGTGAATTTTTATATCCGAAGGGGAGTACTTTCCATTGCCAATGACCTTTCTGTGTTATGAAAGCTGTCTTCTTCCTGTCCTTTGCTCGAATTGGTATAGACCAAAAAGCCGAATTAATGTCCAATGCCGTGAACCAACTGCAGTCGCCAACATTCACAACCAGATCTTCAATTCTAGGAAATGGCTGAGGTTCGGTAACCACTAGTTTATTTAATTCTCGGAAATCAACACATAATCGAGTTCTTCTTCCATCTTCTTTTTTAAAAGCTAAGGTTACAGGGGATGCCAATGGAGAACTCGATTCTTCTATTAAATCATTCTCCATCAATTTTGAAATTTGTAAATCTATTTCCTCTTGGTCTGGGAATGAACATCTATAAGGTTTTTCTGCAATGTACCTGTCTTCTTTTAGTTTAATTGTAGCTTCGCTATTCCCCATTGAACCAACATCAAATTTATTAGTAGCAAAACACATTTTATATGCTTCTAGTAAACCAATTATTTTGTGTTTTTTATCGTTCTCTAAATGATCCAATTTTTCTTCAACCGGATTTTTATCAAAAAATGTTTCAATTTTCCCAACTTTATTATTCATGCTGTTCAAATCGATTAGTTTATTACCCACTCTCTGTTTAATTCGTAAGTTTCCATCCTGAATTAATTTGAACTTTTTTATTGCATCCAAACCAAGTAACAAATCGAAACTAAAGTTATTATTTTTTATGACCAATAGGTCCAATTTATCTTCTATTTCTCCAATTTTTAAACGTAGATTAGCCCGGCCTTTACAAAAATTCACACCACTTATAGTCTTTAGGATATTTTTGTTGGCATACAATTTTTATTTGAGTATACCGACAAGATTTTCATTAATTAAAGAGCAGGTAGAGCCATTATCATAAACGGCTTTAACTAGTTTATTTTGGTCCACAATTACTTTAACTTTAATTAATGAACATTGTGTGAATTTTCCCGGGCTAATTAGTTTTTTGTATTGCTATCATTATTTCTTTATCAATCCGTAAATCTTCATTGTTATTGCCCTCATCTTCTTCAGTCAAATTGATCCAGTGTTTGGATTGTGATGTTTTGTTTTCGCATATTTGTTGTGAGTGAAAGCGATTTTTATAACCTAATTTTACGCATATTGGACAAGGTATTCTTTCCGAGTTCATTGGTTTCCTTGATTTATTATTTCTGCATATTTCTGGTGGGTGGAAACGATTTTTATAACCTAATGCTTCGCATATTCTGCACGGTTTTCTTTCTGAATTATTTGAATTTCTTTTCTCAATTTCAGTCTTCGTTTTATCATTGTTTTGTTTTTCATATATTTTTTTTTTTAATCATGTATGAGTCATCAAACCTTTTTAGTTCTTTCACTAGATGATTCAGACTCTCAATTTTTTCTCTGTCTAACCTATCTTGAACTTCCAGAGGCAGGTTATAAACTATTTGATATATTCTAAACATTTCTGGCATATTTTTGTCAGCTTCCAGAAGTAAACGTTCTTTTTTAAATACAAAATCAATCAATGAACCAAATAAATATTTGTAATTAAACGCCAAGCGAATAGAGGTCCAATTTTTCTTTCCATATACTAATAAAAACGAATTTTTCCAATTTTCCCAGTCCATCAATGGTATCTTAATGAGGTTTGCAATGTACCATTCTTTTACATTCCATTCTATAAATAATTTTAAAGTTTCTACCCTCATGTCATCAACAATTTGAAATCTATTGCATTCTTTCTCAAATGAAGAAATCCAGGTTAGAGCTTCTTGTTTTCCATTAAATTTGTTTAACAAAAATTTTTGTTCAATTTCACTTAACGGCACTTGATTAGTAGTTGAAATCCGATTCTCTAATTCCCTGATTCGTTTAATTAAAAAAATTTCATTAGTTTTGGTTTCCTCTAAAGCAGTAATTAATGCACCAGCCTCATTTTGATTATATTCTTCTAAATACTGATCCCGGACACAAAAATTTTCGTCCTCGTCTAAATATTCTTTTTGCAATTCGAGTTTAAATGGAATAGCAATTTTTCTATAACCACCCACCTTCGTGATGGATTTACAACTGTTTAACACAGTTTTGCTTGACAGTAGTTCCTTATGCTGATCCAAACTCTTTAGTTCATCAGGTATCAAAAACCAAACTATTTTGTCCAAAGATATATATATATATATATATATTGAACTAAAGATAAATTGGTTTTGATGCATATCAAGTTGTCTACACACGTAACTGCAACTTGTAAAGCATGCTAGATCAATCTTTTTGAACAACCACAGAGAATTTCCCTTCGTCACATCTATCCTTGAACATCATAGGCTTGCGCAAGGGGGAGGAGAGGGGGTTCACAGGTGCACAGGCACCTGCTCATAAATCAGTCATATCTTTTTTAGACCAAAGTGGCCAATTCTTGGTTTAATTTTAACTCAAAATTTGTTTATGCGTTTTAGAAAGCATATCCTTCAAACAATTTTCCAGGGGAGTAAAAAATAACCCAGGACCCTCCGCCCGACTGGGGAGTATGGAAGGACCCCCCCGTACTATGGTTCGTGCACCGTCTAATAAAGGATGCTGCGCACGCTTATGTTGAATATGCGCCAGTTTGCGCTTGGACTATGTTAAACTCGTACGGCATTGTGATCGCTTTGACTGCCTTGTCCACAAGTGGTGTAAAGAGAGGTTACTGAAAAGTAAAACCTATCCCCAAGTTAATTTACTGAGTAATTGAAGATATATCCGAGTGATTGGCATAATTATCAAGGAATGAAGAAACTTATATGAATTTTTTGTAAGTCGTTATCCCTTTAATTAAAAATAAGGATACGGTCAGGAGAGAAGCTATGACCTTTCACGAAAAATTAACAACAATATTACGATTTTTCGCGACCGAAAGGAATTATGAAGACCTACAATATTTTACAACAGTTTCACCACTGACTGTGATTTACATAGTTCGTAATACAAGCCTGAAAGACGGAGGTTTTTTAGTACAAGCCAGCACATCCTTAGTACATACGCTCAATTTTATTTGCGCCAGCGCGGCCAGTACAAACTTGCATGCTTCAACAAATTCAATCATCAACCGGCTTGCACAATAAAAATTTTTGCGCAAAATTATCCTGCATACAATAAAGTCTGTTTGTACAAAAATATTGATTATGCATGCTTGTTAAGCATACAGTTACGAGTGTAGCCAACTTTACTTACATTGCATGCTTATAACAGTTTTATTTATTCTAGTACTTAGTCAGAAGAATGAAGAAATGGATAATGCTCCAACTGAAGAAGTTATTCTTTTGTTTCATAAATTCTGTAATTTAAAAATTATGTTATTCAATAAAATTATGAAAAAAATGTGATAACCTTGGAGAGGTGCAATACATAATGATTATTTTTTCCACTAATAATAAAGAAAAGCCATTATCCAGTAATATATCCATCTACCTGTAATATTGGGTTTGGTATATATCGATTTTTGACATTTCGTAAAATTTATAAAATCATTTTAGATTTAATGATAATATAATTAGATTCAATGATTTTTAAATAAGTCAATAATTTAAATAATAGAAGATGGAAAGCTCACTTTACTAGAAATAAAAGTAAGTACTTTTATTTTTTTTTTAACATGATTTCTGTTACTATTTTTTTTTTTATTAATGAACAAAATCAGACATAAATTGTAGCATATTGGAGTGAGTTGGTCAACCGTAGATATACCTAAGGTAGAAGTTTTTCGGGGGGATGGGTCAAAGACTAACACTTTAATAAGTAAGACTTATTTATTTTATGCCAACGTTTCGGCCTATGTTTTAGACCACCATCAGGGCTAAAAGAAAAAACAAAATAACAACATGAAATTTGAAACCGACATAACGAATAAAACATATGTTTTATAATACTGATTTATATAATTTAATATGTATAATAATACCAACTATATTTTGAATTGCTTATTTTTGAATTTTTTGTGTGTTTTTAGAACTGAGGATGAATGTATAACATTCGAAACTAGTTTTCAATAAAACAAATTTATAGAAGTGGCAAATAATTTATCAATCCCTAATTAGATTGATCCTTCTATACCATCATGTGGAGGTCAACTAAGTATTACATTGATGTTAAAATTGTTAACAAGTGACTAATGAAAATAATAACAATATAAAAGTTAATTTAAATTAAAATTATGCTTTATTTACATAGTGTATAGTAAAATATACGAAACCTATTAATTAAAAAGACAATTAGTATGAGGATTAGGGAATATGTAAAACATATAGAGATAATTATGATGTGACAAGTTATGTAAAAGGTGACAATGCTGTTAAAAAAGTTGACATTTTTATAATTTAAATAATTATAAAATGAAGAAGTAAAATATAAAGTAATGTAAGCCCAAAATAGAGTAATACAATTATAGATCAATATCCTAGGTGGTGAAGAAAGAATAAGAAGGATAAAAACAAGGAGGAAGAGGAAATGCGAAGAAAACGTAATAATTACATACCAGAGAGGCGTGCAGTCAAGCTCCAACTGAATCGTAATAATAGAGTTCTGGGTATTAGAAAAACTGTTAAGCAATGTCATTAACTAACTGATTTCACAGAAACTAACACTAAATTTAAATACTCTGTGATCAAAAGGCAATTCCTGAGAGTATTGTCAAAATCAAAAGTGTGGTTTAAGGATAAAATGTGCTCTAAAAAGTTTAGAGGCAGTCTGGTTTCGGGAAGATATGGAATATTTATGTTGGGTGATGCGATCTTTAAGGAGGTTTTTAGTTTCGCCGATATAGGTAGAGTTACAGTTGGGAGTAGAACAGGGGATGCAGTATACGACCTGGGAATGGTGTTTAAGAGGAATGGGATCGTTTACACGTGTGTAGAGGTTGGAAAGTTTGTTGTGGGATTTGAAGGAAATTCGTAGGCTGGGAATTAAGGAGCGTAAGGATTTTTATGTTTTCAAAAAGGGAGGGGGTGTATGGTAGAGATCTATATAAGAGAATGGTAAGGGGGAAGGGATGAAGAAGTAGTGGTGGAGGTGATGGGGGTGGGAGGGTTTTTGTAGTTGTGGATGAGTTTGTTAATGGTATTGAGTGGAAAGTTATTGGCTAAGAGGATTTGTTTGAAACGATTAATGTTGGTTTCATGAAGGTGGGAGTCGGATAGGGAAAGACATCGATGTATGAGATTTTTGGCTACTTTTATTTTTTGGTGTAAGGATGTTGGCAATAGTAGTTTAAAAGCCTGCCAGAGTAAGTCCGTTTGGTATACCAGTCTGTGTATATAGTGTTGTTAGGGTTTCTTATAATGAGGAAGTCAAGGAATGGAAGGGAATTGTGCAATTCATATTCAACGGTAAAGTGTAGACGGGGATGGTAAGAGTTGAAGGCTGATAGGATATCAGGAATTTTATCAGGATTAAGGATGAGGAGAAGGTCATCTACACATTTTTTAATAAAGATAATGCCATTTTGTAATAGGGGAGTTACGGAATTAAGCAGGTCATAATTTTATCATATCATGTATTATCTACTTCATTGTTTCATGTAATTAATAATCATTCCTTCACTCTTTTCACTTAACTTTACCTTTTCATTTTTTTCAATATATAGTGTCATCTTTTTCTTTTTATACTTCATATATTTTTATCTTGTTTGTAATTTCTATTTTTTATCATTTTTTACTGTTACTGGTACTGCCTCTGTCGTTTTCGATGTTGTTTGGTTTTTCTTTTAGCCCTGATATGGTCTAAAACTTAGGTCAAAACGTTGGCACAAAATAAATAAGTCTTACTTATTGATGTTTTAGTCTTTGACCGCACCCCCCCCCCCAACAAACTTCTACTTTTATATAAATTGTAGTAATTTGTCTTAGCATGTTCTTGATGTATTTTAAAATAATTAATAATTTGTATTGATATTATTATTTTATAATTCTTGAAAAACTAATAATTATCATGTTACATTCAATGGAAGTTCTATAAATAAATTTGATTGATATTATCTGAGAAAAATAAGCAATTTATGAGATTAACAATCTTTTGGCTTACGGAAGAAAACCACTAACTTAAAATGTACATGTACGTATTTTTTCATGATTTTTCTATTCAATTTTAGATATTAATTATTTTTTGTAAAATCTACTGAAACATTTATGCTTTTAAAACTACAAATTTTATTAACATTTCTGTTCAAATTCATTTATTGCAGGTTCCGAAGAACTCTTACACCATCTCTGAAAAAAGAGGAAGAATCAGGAATATATATGATGGATAAACCAACTGATGAAAAAATAGAATATCATAATACTATCCAAGATGATAAAATAGAAAATCTTGATAAGAGTCCAATTGAAAAAACTGAGAACCTGGCAAGTGAAATGCCCGATGAATCTACAGAAGTTCAATCTGATAGTAGAAAAACATTGAAAGACCAAGATATAGACATGCAAAGGAGTGATCAGGAAAAAAATTACACTACTGAAGTAATTGGCATTCAGATTGATCCAACTGATAGAAAAACCGAAAAAAATCAAGATATAGAAATGAGAAGCACTGATAAGGAAAAAATTCAAGTTGTTAAAACCAAAATAACCGAAGAAATGGGGATGAAAATAGAAACTGGAAAAACACAGAAATTAATGCATATGAAAAGTAATGACAAATATGATTACACAGGCAAATTAATACTTGAAAGTATGGAGCATAACATAAAAAAAGTAACAGAAAATATATGTACAGCCGATAGTACTACTGATGCAAATACCATTATAATAGATTTATGTGATGATGATCAAACTGAAATGTGTGAGCAAACAGACAGTGAAAATATCCTGGCCAGTAACATTAACTTGGAAAGTAATAATGAATGTGATTCCAGCAACAAAGCAACACTAGAAAAGAGGGAAGATAGCAATGAGAAGGAAGGAGAAAATGTAACAACCTCTGTCATTAATAAACAAACTCTGGATACCATTACTATAGATTTATGTGATGATGATCAAATTGAAATGTATGAGAAAAGGGCAGATAGGGGAGGAGGTACTTTATCACAAAACGAAAGAGGAAACTTTTCTGGAGCAATGCCGGAGAATATCGTGACTAAGCCAAAAGAAAGTAGAGGAAAAACTGGACCCATTCAGATTACTCAATCAATACTATGTGATGATAGCGAAAGTGAAACTGAAATGGAAACTAGTACAATAAAAAATATTACAAAAGCTGAATTGAAGACCTATAAAATAAAAGATGAAGATGAGCCTAAAGAGCTTTGTGA
The DNA here is from genome assembly GCA_948150685.1 of Rhaphigaster nebulosa. Taxonomy (NCBI): domain Eukaryota; kingdom Metazoa; phylum Arthropoda; class Insecta; order Hemiptera; family Pentatomidae; genus Rhaphigaster; species Rhaphigaster nebulosa. The sequence continues at coordinate 146,033,531 of OX411307.1, forward strand.
ATTAACTGATGAAGATGTGTCTGAAGAAGCTTGTGAATTAACTGATGAAGATGAGCCTAAAGAAGCTTGTCAATTGACTGGTGAAGATATGTCTGAAGCACCTTGTCAATCTCTATTGAAGTGTCACTCTGAAGGTGTTGATCCAGATCATTCTAATATTGAAAAAAACGTCAACTTAACTGGGAAGGATAGGAATGATGGAGGTTGTTTTGAAACAGTATCTGTAAATATTGAAGAAAATTGTGAAGCCTCATTGATTAAAGATAAATCAGATAAGACAGAAATCAAAACAAAAAATGAAAAATATGAAATTGAAAGCTTCCGATTCAAGGATGATATTATAACATTACAAGAAGACTATGGCATGGATCCTAAACACATTAGCAAAGAATCTTCTTATAATCTTGAAAAATCAGATATGGTCTCTGAAGATGCCAAATTTACCATTCTTGATGAAAGTGATTCAGAAGAAAACCGATGTGATAAAAGTGAACAAATATTAGGATGTGGACGTGAAGATGTGACCAAAACAAATGCAAGAATCAGTGAAACATCCCAAAGTGTTTCCAGATTAGAAGAACAAGAAACCACCAGTAAACTAAAAAAAGAAGAAACCCAAAGTAGAGAAAACATTGGACAAGAGCAAGGCCTTAAGCCATCGGTAAATGACCAAGAAGACATTCAATTAATACTGATAAAAAAGGAAATAGAAGATGATTTGAAACATTTAGGTGGCATTGGAATAAAAGAAAAAATAACATCAGCAACAGAAAAAGGTGGGAACAGCTCAGTACAAAGTGAAACGATCCCCAAACAAGGCAAACATGAAGATAATATTCAAGTGTCAAGTACATCTGAGTCTGCAAATTTTCGGGCAGGTAGACTTTCAGAGGACAGTAATCAACAAACTGCAAGAGCAGATATAAAAAATAAATCTGAAAAAGAAGAAAAATCTAAAGAAACCAACAATGGTGAAGAAATAGAATCATGTACCAAGAATGTTCAACTTAAAATAAATCTTGACATTGCCAAGTCGAAAGAAAATGATAACAATATTACTGTAAAACAGGAAGGTATTCCTGGATGTGCTGTAAAAGGAGGCGATTCGAAAGTCTGCCAAACAGAAAATACTGAGGATACCAATAAAAATCCAGCTAGTGCATATTTGAATGACACACCACCTTCACGTAAGTTTTCTAAGCTTCATTAATTTTATTAATTTTTTTTAATCAATTTTTTTATTATACAAACAGTGACTGTAAAGAATTTACATTGGCTTTATCATATTTTATATTTTCAAATACTCCAACCATATTTTAGAACCAACTGAAATTGGTAATGAGTATTGTGATTTACTGCCACAATTCGGATTCCATATTTAGACACAGAAATTTAAATAATCAACCTAATGGGCACCTTTACTTTATCAGTGTTTCTTAGCATAAAATGTTTACTTGTTTCATAATGTAATATGGACATCAATTATGGTAACCAAATAAGTGATTTATTGCTTTAAACAACAACTTACAGATATATAAAGTTTCAGATTATGATAGTAATGAAGAATTTTTTGATGCTGTGGAATACACTCCTGAGGTAACTGCAGCTAAAGAAACAGCACTCACTATAAAACCAAGTACAGCATTACTTTCCATGCCAAGTCTGAACGAACCAATTCCAGGACCATCGGGTATATCAACCAAGAGAAATAGAAATGAAACATCAGGTAAGGAAACTTTAGGTAATTTTCAACATCATAGTTAAGTTCTTATTTATCCACTATGAGTTATCAATGATTTATACTTAGCTTTCTTCTAGTGATCACCACAAGTACCGTTATTGTTATATTAACTTCATATATCTGACTTTCTGGTTCTGGACAATTTCCTTCAGATGTAGTATTGCTATCATAACATATTGGAATGTGTTTATATTTTGTAGTCAGTGTATCTTAATAAGCCAAGAAATAAAGCTGGATGTATAGAGAAGAGACCCTGAGATAACAACTCTAAGAGCATTCTGTTGTATCTTTTTTTCCTCAGCTGTCCTATAAAATAAACAAGGACATGCTGAACTATTTTTCTGTTACAAATTTACTACATACTTTATTAGTTTAGTGGGGTTTTCATGACCTCTAATTTAAAAGGGAAGTTACATATTGAAAGAAGATGGATCCAAAGCCAATTTTTCCACCTGTTAAGTCATTTATCAATATATTATTTGCTTTATTTCGAATGGCTATAAATTTTATCTTAAGTTTAGACTTCTTTTTATAATTTCAAAGACTAATTTTTTTCTAGGAAAACTTTTAGTCAATTTGGAAACCTAATTGTAGTTTTATACTTATATTATGAAAACATTTAATTAACTCTCATTGGTTTATAGTCACAAAGTCTGAAGAAGAAACAGAAGAGGATTTTCAAGTGGCTACAGAATTCAGCTCTGATGAGGATACTAAATTTCCTGAGGTGGAAAAGAATGCACCAAGTGAAAAGAGTTCACCGAGAGGTATTATCTTTTGAATTGGTTTCTAAATACATACCTAATTTGATTTGTTGGGTTTCTGCTGTAACATAACCTCCAAAGGCTTCAACCATCACGCGGTAGTGGGAGAACTTGAATATGACTGCGTTTATGAATGTATGAAAAATATTGTTTTTGTGCATGAATGTTTGCACTTATTATGAGTATTACAACTTGCTCTTGATTGAGATAAATTAATCTTTTATTCTCATTTAACAACTTAAATTGTATATCAATATTATATTTACCACGTGTAATTGGGCTTTTGACGGTCGGTAAATATTGAAATAAATTATATTAATAATTACTAGTAAAACAGTTTTGCTTTAATTTTTTTATATTTATGTATCAATATATTTATTTTCAGATGAAACTCTGAAAACAAAAGAGAGCAGAAAACATGATGACATGGGAGATGATGACGAAAACAAAAACCAAAAGAAAATTAAATTAGATTAAACACATCCATGATATTTTATATTTGAAGAATATTTTTGTGAACATTTTTATTTTTTTATTATTTAAGGAGTAATCTCGTATCTGTAGTTTTCAATCATACGGGGGAAAAAAATGAATAAACAACTGTTTAAAAAATTTTAATTTTGTTTTATCCCCAAGCCCCGTATCTGTAGTTATTGATCCGAAAGGAAAGAATTGAACAATAAATGTTTATACAATTTGTTTTGTTTATTATCTCCATTCCAAAAACCATTAAATTCAAAATTTCACTTTTCCTTACATTCATATTATAATAAAATAAAAAATTATTATTATATATATATATATATATATATATATATATATATATATATATATATATATATATATATGGTAGTTCCATTTGAATATAACTAGTAGACAAATTTTTTTTTCATTTTTTTTATTAAAAAAATAATACAAGCTACCACACTCAAGGGTAATACGTATTAGGACTGTAAGTATCCAATCACAGCAACATATACAGACTATAGAAAAAATAAATAAATAATAGAAAAAAAGAGAGTAAAATTATATATGCACATCACAAATAAAAATAAATAGATTGATAAATTCAATAATAGTAAAATAAGTAAGCAACCAAGATAAAGAAAATTAAAGTTAAATACAAATAAAGTAAATCATCTTGAACACATTTATATCAAAGTGAATGAAACTATTTACATTTTTTAATATAAACCTTAATCTTCAAATATCATTATTTTGGGGTTTCCTATAACAGAGATAGTGGGTTAAATAAAATCATAGTTTGTTGTTAATAATAATTGCCAAACTTTCAGTTTATCTTTTTTGGCAATGTACAGAAAATAAAAATTTATAATTTTCTTCTTAACAGCAACTAAATTTCCAATATTCTTTCTTTGTAGGTCCCATATTGTCTATTATAACTTGAAGCTTACATACCCCTACACTGAAAGTGCTATCTGTTTTGAATCATTAATAAAAATCTCACAACTATATGTCTAGAGGACCACTATACATCTATTCAAGCTACTGGAAAAAGGTTATGAAAAAAAAAGGCAGACATATCCTTAATTCAGAACTTAGCCACAAAAATAACTTTTTTAAATAATGCTAAAAAAAAATCTGAACACACATTGATCAATTTCCTTCTGAAATGTTACATATCGTAAACATCTTAGAATTAAGGTATAACTCGAAATTTGAAATAGTTGAGAAATCGTATTTAGAGATTTTTTTCTACTCTTATGAATACTTCTTCATTAAAACCCGCTCAGCATTCGTAATACCCTACAAACGGGTACTATGAATGTTCAGTTTGTTTTAATGAGATATTCAAAAGTGTAGAAAAATACATCTAAATATGAGTTCCCAAAAATTTCAAATTTTGAGTTATACCTTTATTGTTTGACAGATGTGATGTATATTTTATAGATGGAAAGTCGATAAAATCTTGAGTTTTAGTTCTAATAAACAAATTTAGAGGAATGTTTTTACAATAATGTACAGTCTGTAAACTTTATTATATTGAACTACATTCCTGCATAATCATCAAGTTTAATCCAGAATCAGAACATAATAGTCATAACTATTAACATATAATCAGAACAACTAAAACGATCAAGGAAATTTCAGCCCAATAGGTTTTCTAGAATACTAAATAATTTGCAACTGTTTTTAAATGCACTTATGGCTCCTGGACAGCTTTATTTTTTTGGAACCATATAATTTTATAAATTTATTACTGATAATGATTGAATATATATTAATTTATGATTCCTATAATTATAGAAAAAAATTAATGAAAGACAAGTAAAACTTAAATGTATGATATAATTAAATGCAATTAAAGTACAATATTTTCTGGAGGGCGCTACAAAATAATACGCCACTAAATGCAAAATATCTATTCACTATAAATAATTATACAAATGTTTTTTAATTTACAATATAAAATATATGTCTTTATCAAATATATTTTTGATTTATATGATACATTGAGTATAAAAAAATAAAAACAATGCAACAAAAGCAATGTACAATAATGTGAAATTGACAAACAAGAAACTTATAGGGAATACATGTATTCCAACACCCTTTTTATGGCAGTCTTTCCAGCTACTGTCTTATCCCTATCTTTCACACTCATTTTAAAATAAAGTTGCAAAATTTCAATGCAACAAACCCATTCTTGGTCTTCGCTATGAAAACTGATTTCGTAAGCAACATCCATTTCCTTCATTATTCTGTTGAACAAGCCTTCTGGATCTTCAACTTCATCTACATGAGATTCATCCTTTTTCTTCATTTCAAGTGCCGTCTTTGATTTTTTTAGGTAATCAATAAATTGCTGTTTCCAAACATTTGCAATAAATTTTTCCTTTTCCTCTAGATTTACACTTCCATCAGATGATAAGAAAGAAACATTTTTTGTTGTTTCTTCTTCTATCAACTTGAAGTAGTTATCGTGAACTTTTTCTTGTTCTTTTAGTTTCAAGAACATTTTATTAGCTGCTTGTTTTTTTGCCCGGTCCTTCCTGAAGCTTTTTACCTCTTCTGTGAGCCCCAAAACAGTGCAACTAACATTATGCATTGTGCCATGAGATGATACTATGTTACTTTCATATTCAAATTTTGGTCTACCAAGATTAAATTTGGAACAAAGATCAATCAAAGCATCAATGGGATCTTGAGTTTTTTTTTGAGATTTGCTATGAGCTCTACTTTTTTCTTCATCAATCAACTTATTATACATAAGTTCAGCTGCAGCCTCCTTTGCTATTTTTTTTGTCTTCCCTACTCCTGTTACAGCTTTATCATTTACAGTCAGCAGAAAACATATTGATCGGCCTTGTGCATTTTTTTCATCATAAAGCATTTGGTAGGTAGCACTTAAATTTATGCTCTTCAGGTACTGTTCCAAAACTTTAACATAGCTTGCGTCTTCCATAATTAAATTGATACTTCAGAATTAATCAAAGATGCTTACCAGCTTCCACCTTCTTCAATTCAGGTTAGAAATAAAACCGTCATTAATCAAAAGAAAGCAAATGAACTGATCCCATGCGTTCGGCTTGGCTATATAAACAATGTAAAACAGTCAGTTCAATGCAGGTTAAAAATAAAACTTCATAAAACGATTTCTATATCCAGTTGACCTTATAGGTAATAAGAAATACTCGTAGTTGGTTTGGATTATCGACAGTAACGTAAATTATTTTACTTTAAGATGTTATTTTAATGTCATTAATCAAAAGAGAGCAAACGAACTGATCCCGTACATTCGGCTTGGCTATATAAACAATGTAAAACAATTTTGCCAACAGAAAAAATTGAATGGTGAGACTAAACTCTCTTAGTCTTCATGTCACCACTCTTTTCTTTAATTAAAAGATTATTTACCACAAATTCAACATTTTAATGAAACTAGTTTAACAGAATTGAAAAACGTTCGGTTGCCCCGTAAAACTCATTTCTACAGATTTTAAATTTGATAAAGCAGTGACTAAAATCTTGACCAATTGAATTGGCAAAAATTCCCCTTAATGCAATGACAGAGGATGAAATGCACCAGAAATCATTATTAAAAAGAAGAAAGGTTATAAATATAATCCCAAAGATAAACATTATAAAAATAAAATATATCATTGCAACAGGTGTGTCTCAGCTTAAGGACTTCAGTCTTGACTCGAATTCCTAAAACAGTTGGTTATAATTGAGCTAAAAGTCTTTGCTCTTTTATTACAAATGTAAATTTAATTAATTAATTAAAGTGACAAAGTGATCTTCCATTAATTATTTTTTTAATTGTTTGCATACAAACCGCTTTTAGCAAAAGCAGTTTATTGAATTTATTTCATTTGCTGCCCATTATAGTCAATCTAAGAAATAAAACGAAAAAGTGATTAAGGGAAAAATGTTTGACTTAAAATACATAAATGCTGCAATACTTCTCGGCCACACATACATGCAATACGAAGGGCCACACGAACCGTAAGACTAAATGGGCTATAGTCCCAGGGTCCAAGCCTTTTAGGGGGCGGCAAATTTTATTGGTGTTGCATTTTTTTGCCTTTATTAATTATTTAGTTATTTTCGTTCATGACAAAAATAACCAAATAACCTGGTCTAAATGAAATAGAAAATATTATATGTATACATATAGTATCTTACGAAGAGGGGAGCATTATTATTTAGCCCGCGGATGTCGAATATCTTAGGACGGCCCTATATACACTGTCGGTCAAAAGTTTAAGACCGCCATAAATATTGTGAGTTGACGAACGCATGATGGCATCAATCTAATTAGGGATTGATAAATTATTTGCCACTTCTATAATTTTGTTTTTATTGAAAACTAGTTTCGAATGTTATACATTCATCCTCAGTTCTAAAAACACACAAACAATTCAAAAATAAGCAATTCAAAATATAGTTTCGTTTTATTATACATATTAAATTAAATGTAATATAAATTTAAATTAAAAAACATTTATGAATTATGAATTTAATTAAGATAAGAGATCAAATATATGTGGTACTCACCAGGGCTTAAGTAGATTATATCAAACAGAAAAGGTTACATTAGTTTGTTCTCGCACTGAACTAATAATGGAAATGGCTATAATGGAAGAAAGGTGAGGTGTTTGTAGGAAAATGATACGATTTAGGAGGAAGGATCGGGGTTTTCCCAGTATTCTGGTGATTAATTGTTTTTTCTATTATGGGTGGGAAAAAATTTAAGATTGGACTATTGGAGATATTTATTTGGTCATTTAAGCAAAAATCTGGATTGGATTTGAAGGATTTTATTATTTCAAGTGCTTCATTTATATTTAATTTGAGTCTGTTTTCAAGGTAATGTATTAATTTAACTCCTGACTCTTGAATGAATTTATATTTTTTTCATTTAAATGCATTGCAAAGTTAGAATTCTCTGTCTTATTATTACATACACATATATATGTTCCTTTAATCTCTGATTTAGTGATCTCCCAGTTTTTCTCGGGTATTTGGCTACACAATCATTACAAATTGCTTTTTTGTCTGTAGTAGAAGGGAATATGAAGATAAAGTTTTTCTATTTTAAATGCAGGGTTTAATCCTAGTTTTTTTCAATTCATTTCCGACTCAATCCGTAATATAGAATCAATAAAAACAAAATTAAAGAAGTGGCAAATAATTTATCAATCCCTAATTATAAATATTTTTCAATTTGAATGTGGAATGATTTTATCTATTTCTAAATTATAATTTGTGGTCATAAGGGTGTATTTTAATAAAACACATTTTATTTAATAATATTAAAAATAAATAAGAAACTTTATTAAAACCCGTTTTTAATAATCTCTTAGTAACAAGTGTAAGCAAATTGTCTTTGTTCATTCACTTTGATTATGAGCTGCACTCCTTTATTATTTCAAATTCTCTACTTCACTCATATTGCTCACCTGACTGCAAATAATTTTCAGTCCATTGAAAATCTAATTAATTTGCTTTTTTGTTTTTAATTTAAAAAAATTGATAACTTTCAATATGGCATGGACAAAAATAAATAAATTTCAATTGAATTGAGAAGCGCACACTTCACTAGGTAGATAAATAATAGCTGAGTTGAAAATTTCCATGACTTCAGTTCATGGAACCATCACTCGCTTCAAAGATACCCATCAACATCAAGACAGAACTCGATCCCGACGATCAAGAAAAACGAATAAGGCTAAAGATCTATTTATTATTTTAAAAAGTAAGGGAAATAGAAGAGTCATGGCTCCTTAAATTCGAGTGGATGTGAGTAGAAATGCAGACATTTTGTTTCAGTTTCAACTGTAGCAAGACGACTTAAAGAAACAAACTACCTGATGATAAGAAAAGGTAGCAGTGGGCCCTTGCTCATAAAGAATTTGCATTAGAAGACTGGAGAAGGGTGTTATGAACAGACGAATTCAAGTTTCAAGTATTTGGTTCTAGTCGCAGAATAATGGTTCGTCGAGAAACTTGCTCTTCAGTGTACTGTGCCCATTGTAAAGCATAGAGGAGGTTCCGGTCTCGTCTGGGGCTGAAAAACGTTATAATAAAAATGTTTAGTTTAAAAATCTTTTGTATTGTTATAATTTATCCAGTAGTCTTATAAATAAATACACACACACACCAATACCCCAGCTGAGTATTGACTTGTGCTATTTCAAAAGTTGTAACTATCGATATTATCAATAAATTATTTCTCAAAATAATCAGTAAAATAAAGGCATACTTAAAAAATTGTGATGAGCACTCTCCTGGAATCGGAGGATAAGGCCCCCCGAAAGCTGTCGGGCATTCGAGCCTTATTTGGCGTTGGTATAAAATTTAATTAAATGCTACCTACCTTAACTATCTAACTATCTATATTATTGTAAAACCTGTATTGAATTGAAATGGGTAAGGTTGATAGGCCCTGTCACAAATTCTGTATGAACTCAGTACGCTTCTTCATTATGCCTCTATTTTTTTTTTTTTTTTTTTTTTTTTAATGCTATAAAATGTATTGAATTGAAAAGGGGAAAGGGGTCCTGAGAATAAAAATGTCTGGGGGGTCTCTATATGGTTTAATCCGTTCCTTATACTCATACGCGAGCGTTATGAAAGTTTGTTTTTTTCAATTTTGATTAAGTTTATTGGTGAGGGGTTCGCATTTAGTTAGACCCCGAAACTCAAGCTCTACGTCACTTCTAGACTTGATCATGGAAGTCCAGTTTTAGTTAAGAAAACTAATTAATTAATTGAAGTGGGTTTGTGGACCACCAGTTCCATTTGATAACAATGTTTGATTAAAGCAGTTCTCTTGTTTCTCATAGTCTTATCACAGATTTAATTACCCTTCCGTTATGTATGTGTTATTCAGAGATAACATTGATTATACATGCAGTAATTAAATAAATTGTGTGTGTGTATATGTATATATATATATATATATATATATATATATATATATATATATATATAGAGAGAGAGAGAGAGAGAGAGAGAGAGAGAGAGAGAGAGAGAAACAACTTTATTCTTGGACAAAGTCCCTTTGGAATAACAAATAGGCATAAAATAATATATATTATATCTGGCCAAAACACCTGTTAGATAAAAAATAAAGAGACATCTCCAAAAAAAATAAACATATATATATATACATATATATATATATATATATATATATATATATATATATATATATATATATATATATATATATATATATATATATATATATATATATAAGAACAAACGAAGGATGGTGGTATGAATTCTATACTAACTAACAAGGGGAGTGCAGGGTGTGACCGTCACCGATTTTTATCAAAATATTTTGGGTGATTCTACATTGAAAAAAGTAGGCCCATATCTTTCTGTTTCATCCAATGGGCCTTAAAACCTAAGAAAAAAATAAATAAAACATGCTGAAAATGCTTTATTTCATATCTCGTGTTTAGAGAGTGATATCGAGATGATTTTTTCAGCAAACATTTATTTTTTACAGTATATTAGAGGAAAAATATAAACATTAAAAAAAAATTGATTTGTGGTCAAATAAATTTAAAGATGTGTTTAAATTAATAAGTAAACTAGCCTCATAGATTTTTCCACACAAAAAATGATTGCAGATTTCAGGGTTCAGCACATCAATAAACCTTAATGTTGAAAAAATCATTGAAAACAAAAAACATAATTTATTTCAGCCCCGAGTGTGCTCAAAATTTTTTAAGCCCCAAAATTACGTTTGGGTTTGAAGCTCTGTTTCTCCTCTTCAGTTTACCCAATATTGACGTGCTTGGGCTTGTTATAAAGAAGGGAGATTCTTCTTTCCATGCATATAAAAAACTATTGCATTATCTTAGTTTGTCTGGGTATAAAAAGGTGATTACATATAAAAACAAAATTGAAGTTTTTTGCGAATAGCGTAGGTTCTAAAACATTTAGGAACATCATAGTTAAAGTAAATTGCGTAGTTTAAGAATCTTTACCGATGACCAAAATTTGGTCTGAATTATTAAAAGGGTTTCTCATTTATGAGCGATTATTTAAATCTTTAAAACAATTTAGGCCAAAAATTTTTATTTTTAGATTCGCTCGAAAATTCGAATATAGGGGTTCAATAATATTTATTATATATTGGTACACTATATGTAATTCTATATTAGTTATGTTAGCCACACCACACTGTATATATTAATGTTTTATACTGTTTTTCCACGCATTGGCTTTCTGTGATTGTTATTTCAATATTGTTTTAGCATGCCAATTTAGATTTTAATTGATGTACTACTAAGCTGATTTGATATTGCTTTTAATGTAATTTTAAAGATTTTAATTTATGAATGGAAATAGTGGTTAGTTGGCTATTAATATTGTTTTTATACTTCCTGAATTTGCATGGCTGTGTATTTTTACACCTTACGTAGGAAAATTTTGCTACAGAATCTCAAGGAATTAAAATGAAATCAGAAGTAAAAAAACTTTAATAGTAATTAATAATACTGTAAACAAAAAAATGTTTTTTACGATGTACCTTTTATAAAGTTTCTATAACATAAGATTGTAACATAACATTTATAAGTTCTATCTAAAAATGTTTATATACATTAAAACAACTATTTCAAAGGGAATGGTTAGTAAACTAAATTGAATTACTCTAGGGGCCCAATAGAGGGTTCACCAACTTGTATGCGGAAACTATTAAGTATGCTATTAAATTTTCCTGTCTGGAGCACTTGGGCGTCCTTTCAGTTTTTAAACCTTTATCGTCGTTCATGTTGAAAACTAAGCATGTTCGTCCATTTCTTCGGGATCGAAACTTTCTTCTTGATAATCATCTTTTAGCAGTAGAACGTCATATTGGATTTTTATAACGCCTCAAGTTTTTAATCAATCATATAAAAACAATTTTTACATTTGAAATGCATACACATACATATATGTGGGGTTATATATATACATATATTGTAAAATTTTTAACTAATGTGCCCTTTGTTGTGTGTCGATTCTCTAGCTTCTTTTATACTGGACACACCGCAAAGTTACCTTATTAGTGAGAGGGATCACTCTTGATCTTGTCTCAGTCTATCTACTGCTCTCCTTGTTTAAAAAACTTATCGAGAGGGGTGAAAAGATAGGGTGGTGGTAGGGGGATAGCTTGCCAGTGCAACGCTGCCTTTACCCAGTCGGGTGGCTGCCGGGGTTAGTTCCAAGGGATAAGCATGGACCTCGGCAGCTGAAGGTGCTAACTAAGCAAGTAAAGGAAGTTGCAAGGTGAGAGCAAGAGAGAGAGATATAGGTAGGGGAGGAAATGAGAACACTGGCGGTCAGCCTGACAGGATCTTACTCTAACTCGACCCCAAGGTGTTCTGATTAGGCTAGTGATGGGGTATTAATTAGCGATCTGTTTATTTGAAACAGTTTCTTTCATTAAACAGATACAGTTAACTGTTTCGATCTAAATTAAACAGATACAGTAGCAGGTTAGTAGATGGGTAGGACGTTACTATCGGGAAAAGAGGGAAATACTGAACGACCTGTTTAATTTAGCAGAAGCAGGTTCCTGCAACAGCTATGCTAGCAGCACCTAGCGGTGGGATGTTAAACAACAATTAGCTGCTTTTTTTAAACAGTTAATCGAGCGTACCTGTTGAATTCAGCAGAAGCAGATTCCTGATAAGTTTGTATTGGTTTGTTCTCGCACTGAACTAGTAATGGAAGAAAGGTAGGGTGTTTATATTATGTGTGTAATAGGTAGACGTTTTAGGGGTCGGGGTTTTTCAGTAATACCTGGATACAAATATAATTAAAAGAATTGGGCTCAGAGTTTCGCGTTGTAATTGTCCTGAACTAATTACAATTTCCTCTGACACTTCATCCCTGAGTTTTATTTGCATTGTAGCTGTGTCATATAGAGCTTTAAGCAATCTCAAAATTTTACCGCTGATACCAAAGTCAAACAGCTTTTTCAAAAGGAGCTCATGGTTAATGGAGTCGAATGCTTTTCTGAAATCTAACTATGTAGCATAAACATAGCTTCCCTTAACTTGAAGATTTATAATAAGTGACATCAGTGAGAAAATGTGCTCTACATAGCTTCTTCCTTTTCGAAATTCCGCTTGTTCCTTTGGGATTAACTTTTCACTTTCAGTCCAAACTTGAGTCCTATGAGCTAGAATTCTTGTAATTAACTTTGTGATATTGTTTATCAATGAAATAACACGGTAATTGTCAACCTCTTTTTTGTCACCTTTTTACGCAATAAAATTAAATTTGAATTTTATCTGGCGCCTGGGAGTTTCTCAGTTTCCAAAATGTATTGAAAAGGTTTAATATATAGTGTTCCCATTAAGGAGGTAAATTTTTGAAAGCCTCATATATGATGTTGTGTGTACCCGGAGATTTCCTGTTTTCACTTGTTTGAATTGCTTATCGGACTTCCTTTTTTTTTTTGATTCAGAAGACCTTTAAATGTGTATATATATTATTTTATGTGCATATATGAAAATTAAATTAATAGTCTACTACTGCTAAAGGGAAACTACCTCTTTAAAAAAAATATTACCGATGTTAAATATAACCAATGTTAAATATAACCGATATCATTTATTGGTAAATTTTTTTGGTTATTACGAAAGATGTGCGAAAATAACACCTATCGTATGGCACTTATCTTGAAGAAATGTGCGGGATTCAGTGATGGTATTGGAAATTTGGATAAATTTTTTGCATAGATAGATTTTTTGCACTTTTATTATACAAAAATGTGTATATAACTGCCTGCCTATGATAAGAATTGCATGAAAAAAATATAACTTTTCGCAGTTTGTAACACTTCCGTTTCGCTCGCACGGCGAAATCGTCAAACCATTTAGGTCTTGTTCAAACCGTTTTTCGAGAACACCTGTTTTAACAATTTCGCAATCTCTGCAAAGACTTATGATTATTTTTCATGAAACTTTTATCGTACGTAGGCATCACAAAAAATTAACCGTTCGTGTGTCCCCATACATGTTCCTATGACAATTACAAGCCCTGTAATTAAATGTCCAAAAATGGACGTATTTTGCGGTTTTAATTTGTTTTACCGTTTTCATTGGTTTGTCGTATATTTGACCTATTTTAATTGTTTAATACTCATTTTGTTCACCTTTTTATGCGCTATTACGTACTATTATTTTCCCCAAAAAAATTTTCACATCTTAAACGTTACTTTTTGGCACGTATATGAATTTTTTTTCACCACATACCGTTTTTATCTAAAACATATACAACTTGTTTTAACAAATGTTCTCCTAATTATCACGTTGAGGAAGTCCATACAAGATTTATTTCGAAAAATGAAATATATATCAATGCCCCGGTTATTCCTCACCTCCATCGCCCAGACAAGCAATCGTCCTCTACGGTGCTTGATACGGGTTTGTCTGGATTTTCTATTTCCTTATATATATTTAGAGAATATATTCAGAGTGAAGAAAACCAAATAGTTTTTATAAAATAATTAAAATTTAATTACATCTGTGGTATAAGATTTTGCATACTTCAAAGGATATTATGCTAATTATTATTATTTTTTTTAAAGAATTAAATTGAAAGAGATCATTACAACTAAAATAGCAGAAAGGAAACCAAGGAGCAGGCTGGAGGAGACGTTAAATGAAAATGAATAGACAAAGGAGAAGGGAGAGTTTTTGATCGTGGATTAAACGATGAAGACAATGGTTGAAAGGTAAATACTTCAGGGCATCTTAGCAATGAGAAAATCCTAGGAAAAAAAGGAATGTAGAGAAACACTAGCCTTTGGGTAGTGGATAGTGTTCGAGAGCTAGAATTCATTCAACTACAGACCCGGGCATAAAATTGCCTAAAAGGTAGGACGTGAAGAAAGGAAATAGATTTCTTTGCATAGATTTTTCTCACATAAATAAATAAAGATAAAACGTGAAAATGTTTCGTGTAATCAGAAATCTATCACAAATTATCACTACCATATTCTTACTGTTAAGGCGTTATTATAAGGCGCCAGTTTACAATAATACAAGTTTTTTAATAGCACAGAAGTACTAGCCAATGTCATAGCTATGAGGTTAATGAATTACCTTGAAAAACTAGAGGTTAAAAACTACCTTTCAAATACCAAATCTGAAAGTATGAGACATCCATTTTGTTATTGGAGCCTGATTATGAATACTTTCTTTTAGCGTGTACTTTATTTTTTTAAAGCGTGTTCTAAAAAGTTTAGAGGCAATCTGGTTACCCGTAAGAGATGAAATATTTATGTTCGGTGATGCGATCTTTAAGGAGCTTTTTAGTTTCGCCGAAATAAGTAGAGCAACAGTCAGAAGTAGAATAGGGGATGTGGTATACGACCTGGGAACGGTGTTTAAGAGGAATGGGACCTTTTACACGTGTGTAGAGGTTGAAAGTTTATTTTGGAATATGAGGGCAATTCGTAGGTTGGGAATTGAAAAGCGTAAGGATTTAGTATGTTTTCAGAAAGGGAGGGAATGGGTGGTAGAGATCTACAATAGGGAATGGTAGGGGGTAGTGAAGATGTAGTGGTGGAGATGATGGGGGCGGAAGGGTTTTTGTAGTTGTGGATCAGTTTGCTAATAGTATTGAGACTCTTCTCTCCCAGACCAGTAGAGCTCTTCTGTTTTACTTAGTCATGGTCCACGTCTCACTGGCATACAGAACGACCGGTCTAATCACCGTCTATATATTACAATTCTTGAGAAGTGAGTATCTCAGACGCACGTAGCTACAGAGCAGCAGACTGCGGTTCGAACCATTTCCTGGTGTTGACGAAATATAAACAACGGCTGGCACGGAGAAAGAGGACATTGGAGGCAAAAACATATGGGTGTAAAATTTAGAAGCTGATGGAGGAACCCACTAGGCAAATGTATAAAGAGAAACTCCAACGACAGTGTCAGGAATAGATTGGAGAAGAGATGAAGGAGGAGGAAACGTGGAGAAGATTAAAGGATTCTATTAGGAAAGTGGAAAAAGAAGTATTGGGAGAAAAAAAGGCAAAGAAGGGGAATCCTCGGTTCGATGGCGTGTGTGAACCAAACTCACTCCAATATGCTACGATTTATGTCTGATTTTGTTCACTAATAATAAATAAAAAAATACTAACAGAAATCATGTTAAAAAAAAAAATAAAAATACATTTATTTATAGTAAAGTGAGCATCCATCTTCTATTATACCTTTTCTTTTTTAATTATTAACTTTTTTTAAAATCATTGAATCTAATTATATTATTATTAAATCTAAAATGATTTTATAAATTTTACGAAATGTCAAAAATGGATATATACCGACCCAAATATAACAGGCTTTTCTTTACTATGAATGGAAAAAATAATCATTGTATATTGCACCTTAGTATAAGGTTATCACATTTTTTTCATAATTTTATTGAATATCATAATTTTTAAAATTACTGAATTTATGAAACAAAAGAATAACTTCTTTAGTTGGAGCATTGCTCATTTCTTCATTCTTCCGACTGAGTACTATAATAAATAAAAGTGTAATAAGCATGGAATGTAAGTAAAGTTATATCAATAAGTAAACTTATTTATTTTGTGCCAACGTTTCGGACTAAGATTTAGGTCATCATCAGAGCTAAAAGAAAAAACAAAATAACAACATTGAAAACGACAGAGGCAGTACCAGTAACAGTAAAAAATCATAAAAACAGAAATTACAAGCAAGATAAAAATATAAGATAAGTGAAAAGAGTAGAGGAAAGATTATGAATTGCATTAAACAATAAAGTACCTAATACATGATATGATAAAATAATGACCTACTTAATTCCGTAACACCCCTATTACAAAATGGCATTACCTTTATTAAAATATATGTTGATGACTTTCTCCTCATCCTTCATCCTGATATCCTATCAGCCTTAAACTCTTACCATCCCCGTCTACACTTTACCGTTGAATGTGAATTGCACAATTCCCTTCCTTTCCTTGACCTCCTCATTCTAAGAAACCCTAACAACACTATAAACACAGACTGGTATACCAAACCGACTTACTCTGGCAGTCTTTTAAACTACTATTCCCAACATCCTTACGACTAAAAAAATAAATGCAGCTAAAAATCTCATTCATCGATGTCTTTCCCCATCCGACTCCCACCTTCATGAAACCAACATTAATCGTATCAGACAAGTCCTCTTAGCCAATAGCTTTCTCCTCAATACCATTAACAAACTCATCCACAACTACAAAAACCCTTCCGCCCCCATCATCTACACCCCCTACCATTCCCTTTTGTAGATCTCTGCCATCCATTCCCTCCCTTTCTGAAAACATAGAAAATCCTTACGCTCCTCAATTCACAACAAACAAATAGCCTTCATATCCCACAACAAACTTTCCAACCTCTACACACGTGTAAAAGATCCCATTCCTCTTAAACACCATTCCTAGGTTGTATACTACATCCCCTCTTCTACTTCCGAATGAAGCTAATTGACACCTTTACTTTATCAGTATTTCTTAGCATAAAATGTTTACTTGTTTTATAATGTAATATGATTGATTTATTGCTTTAATTAACAACTTACAGACATATTAAGTTTCAGATTATGATAGTAATGAAGAATTTTTTGAAGCTGTGGAATACACTCATGAGGTAACTGCAGCTAAAGAAACAGCATTCACTATAAAACCAAGTACAGCATTATTTTCAACGCCAAGTCTGAACGAACCAAATCCAGGACCATCGGGTATATCAGCCAAGGAAAATAGAGATGACACACCAGGTAAGGAAAATTTAGGTAATTTTCAACATCATAGTTAAGTTGTTATTTATTCACTATGAGTTATTGTTGATTTATACTTAGCTTTCTCCAATTGATCACCAGAAGTACCATTATTGTGATACTAACTTCATACATCTGACTTTCTGGTCCTGGACATTGTTGATCTAGTGTTGTCTCAGTTTTTCTTCAGATGTAGTATTGCTATCAGAACATATTGGAATGTGTTTATATTTTTTAGTCAGTGTATCTTAATCTGCCAAGAAATAAAGCTGGGCGTATTGAGAGGAGACCCTGAGATAACGGCTCTAAGAGTATTCTGTTGTATCTTTTTTCCTCAACTGTCCTCTGAAATAAACAAGGACATGCTGAAGTATTTTTCCCTTACAAATTCACTACATACTTTATTAGTTTAATGGGGTTTTCCTGGCCTACAATACAAAAGGGAAGATACTTATTGAAAGAAGATGGATCCAAAGCCAAATTTTCCACCTATTAACTCATTTACCAATTATTATCTGCTTAGTTTGAATGGCTATAAACCTTATCTTAAGGTTAGATTTCTTTTTATAATTTCAAAGACATATTTTTTTTCTATGACACGTGACCTTCACGTTAGTTTTCTAAGCTTCATTTGTTTTATTAATTTTTTTTTTATCATACAAACTGTGGCTGTAAAGAATTTACATTGGCTTTATCATATTTTACATTTTCAAATACTCCAACCATACTTTAGAACCAACTGAAATTGGTAATGAGTATTGGGATTTACTGCCACAATTTGGATTCCATATTTAGACACCGAAATTTAAATAATGAAGCTAATTGGCGTCTTTACTTTATCAATGTTTCTTAGCATAAAATATTTACTTGTTTTATAATGTAATTATAACATCCATTTTGGTAACTAAATAAGTGATTTATTGCTTTAATTAACAACTTACAGATATATAAAGTTTCAGATTTTGATAGTAATGAAGAATTTTTTGATGCTGTGGAATACACTCCTGAGGTAACTGCAACTAAAGAAACAACACTCACTATAAAACTAAGTACAGCATTACTTTCAACACCAAGTCTGAATGAACCCATTCCAGGTAAATCTGGTATATCAACCAAGGAAAATAGAGATGACACACCAAGTAAGGAAAATTTAGGTAATTTTCAACATCATAGTTAAGTTCTTATTTATCCACTATGAGTTATTGTTGATTTATACTTAGCTTTCTCCAAGTGATCACCAGAAGTACCATTATTGTGATACCAACTCCATATATCTGGCTTTCTGGTCCTGGACATTGCTGTTCTAGTGTTATCTCAGTTGTAGTATTGCTATCATAACATATTGGAATGTGTTTGTATTTTGTAGTCAAGTTATCTTAATCAGCCAAGAAATAAAGCTGGAGAAATAAAGAAACAAGAAATAAATAAAATGGACCGAGGAGTAAAACAGGGAGATAGCTTGAGCCCCCTCCTCTTCGTAATTCTGATGGATGAGATCCATAAGATTTGTAAAAGAAGGACACCCTGGACAATGATAGGAAAGTGGAATCTCAAGACAGTTCTCACAAAATGCTACTTATTCGCTGATGACATTGTGCTACTTGCTGATACAAAAGGGAAACTGCAACAAGCGATAACTGAATGGCAGGAGGAGCTTTTGCGGAAAGGCATGAAGATAAATACTTCCAAGAGCAAACTACTCATTGTTTCCAGGGAAGAGGCAAGAAATGAGAGATTTTATTGTGGAGGAGAAATATTAGAAAATGCTAACGATTATACCTACTTAGGAATAGTTATTAGCAAGACGGGGAAGATAGACCAGGAATTTTCACGCAGAATAAGGAAAGCAAATGAGGTCTATTACCAGATTTGTAACGCCATTGTAAGTAAACGTGAAGTAAGCAAGCAAGTTAAACACCATATTTTTAAAGCGATATTTCTCCCTACCCTGATGTATGGAAGTGAGAGTTGGGTTGCTAGTGATAAGAATATCAGCCGAATCACTGCGGTAAAAATGAAATACCTACGCAGAGTAGCAGATGAAACTAGAAGAGACTGTATAAGGAATAAAAGAATTAGAGAAGAACAAGAGATCACTGCATTAATGGATACCTTGCACAAGTGACAACTCAGATGGTTTGGACATGTATGCAGGATGAGCCTGGACTGAGACCCACGGAAGATAATGGAGGCCAGGCGTACTGGCTCAAGACCTCGAGGAAGACCCATGATTGCCTACAATGAATATATTCGCAAGTTGGAAAAAAAGAAGGGAAAGAATCTTGTTCAAATGAGACAACTCACACAAGATAGAGAGGAATGGATGAGATGGGTTGTGAGGCTCCTCCACACTGAAAGGTACAAGGAGGAAGGAAAAGAAGAAGAAGAAGATAAACTTTATCTAAAGGTCAGACTTTTTTTTAATATTTCAAAGACAGAAGAGGATTTTCAACTGGCCACAGAATTCAGCTCTGATGAGGATACTAAATTTCCTGAGGTGGAAAAGAATACACCAAGTGAAAAGAGTTCAATGAGAGGTATTATCATTTGAATTGATTTCTGAATACGTATCTCTACTTTAATTTGTTGGGTTTCCGCTGTTACTCAACCTCCAATGGCTTCAACAATCATGCAGTAGAGAGAGAACAACTTGGAATTGCTAAAATCACCATTCATTCTCCAAATGTGGGAGAATGAGCTGGGTTCCAGGATTCCTTGGTTTAGTGCATATTGGATAAAAAATATGAATGTATGAAAAATATTGTCTTATTGCATGAATGTTTAAACTTACTGTGAGTATTTCGCATTGCTCATGATTGAGACAAACTAACTTTTTATTCTCATTTCAACAACTTAAGTTGTGTAT
Organism: Rhaphigaster nebulosa; assembly: GCA_948150685.1. Classification (NCBI taxonomy): domain Eukaryota; kingdom Metazoa; phylum Arthropoda; class Insecta; order Hemiptera; family Pentatomidae; genus Rhaphigaster; species Rhaphigaster nebulosa. The sequence goes on from OX411307.1 coordinate 146,054,175, forward strand.
CAATATTATCTTTACCACGTGTAGTTGGGCTTTTACCAGTCAGTAAATATTGAAAAGAATTATATTAATAATTACTAGTAAAACAGTTTTGCTTTAATTTTTGTATTTTTATGTATAAATATATTTATTTTCAGATGAAACTCTGAAAACAAAAGGGAGCAGAAAACATGATGATAAGGGAGATGATGACGAAAACAAAAACCAAAAGAAAATTAAATTAGATTAAACACATCCTTGATATATTATATTTGAAGAATATTTTTGTGAAAATTTTTATATTTTATATATATTTTTTTTATAAGGAGTAATCTCAACCATATGGGAAAAAATGAATAAACAACTGTTTAAACAATTTTCATTTGTATTTTATCCCCAAGCGCCGTATCTGCAGTTATTGATCCTATAGGAAAGAATTGAACAATAAATGTTTATACAATTTGTTTTGTTTATTATCTCCATTTCAAAAACAATTCAATTCAAAATTTCAGTTTTCATTGCATTCATATATATATATATAATGTGGCAGTTCCATTTGAATATAACTAGGAGACAAACTTTTTTTCCCCTTTTTTTTTTTTGAAAAAATAATACAAGCTGCCAACCTCAAGGGTAATACGTATTGGGCTGTAATTATTCATTCACACCAATATATACAGACTAGAGAAAAACTAAATAATAGAAAAAAACAAAGTAAAATTATACATGTACATCACAAATAAAAATAAATAGATTGATAAATTCAATAATAGTAAAATAAGTAAGCAACCAAGATAAAAAAAATTAAAGTCAAATAAAAAAAAAAAAAAACTGTAGTACTACAACCCGATGAGGGTCTTGGGTTCACTACTAGGTAAGGACCGTACTGTTTCTAGGCCAACGACTGTGCAAGGAGGTAATTTGGCCAAGATCATGCTCAGCCGCCAGGATATGCATGCTCAGCCCTAATTAAGGATACCCACTTTATAGAGGCTGGGTGAGCCCCAGGAGGGTCTCCCGATCCCACAGGGTCGATCCACGGCTGAATACAGAATAAATAATTATCTGCCTCAGCCGGTCTCGAAACCCGGGACCTTGAGATTAGTAGCGCAGTGCCTTACCCACTGAGCTACCCCACTCCCAAAGTCAAATAAAAATAAAGTAAATCATCTTGAACACATTTATATCAAAGTGAATGAAACTATTTACATTTTTTAATATAAAGCTTAATCTTCAAATATCATAATTTTGGGGTTTTCTATAACAGAGATAGTGGGTTAAATAAAATCATAGTTGGTTTTTAATAATAATTTGTGATTTATCATTCTAAAAGCAATTAAATCTTCGAAATTCAACACATTTTGTGCCTATTATTTTCAACTCTGTTATTTATTTTTTATTCTTTTACTGCTTGATCGAAGTGTTACAAACGAAATTCAAGTTACTTCAAATTGTCTTAAATCAGCTTGCAGAGAGATTATCGATAAAACAGGTGTTTCATAATTAGCAGCAAAAGGTATAAGTCGACCAATATTTTCAATGTACAGAAAATAAAATTTTATACTTTTCTTCTTCTTAACAGCAACTAAATTTCCAAAATTCTTTCTTTGTAGGTCCCATATCGTTTTTTATAACTTGAAGCTTTCATACTCCTACACTGGAAGTTCTATCTGTTTTGAACCATTAATAAAAATCTCACAACTATATGTCTATAGGACCATTATACATCTATTTAACCTACTGAAAAAATTTTATGAAAAAAAAAGGCATGCATATCCTTAATTCAGAACTTAGCCACAAAAATATAATTTTTAAATAATGCTAAAAAAAAAAACTGAACACACATTGATCAATTTCCCTCTGAAATATTACATATCGCAAATATCATAGAATTAAGGTATAACTCAAAATTTGAAAAGTTGAGAAATCATATTTAAAGATTTTTTTCTACACTTATGAATACTTCCTCATTAAAACCCACTGAGCATTCATAATACCCTACTAAGGAGTACTATGAATGTTCAGTTTGTTTTAATGAGGAGATATTCAAAAGTGTAGAAAAAAATATCTAAATATGAGTTCCCGAAAATTTCAAATTTTGAGTTATACCTTTATTCTCTGACAAATGTGATATATATTTCAAGAATGGGAAGTCGATAAAATCTTGAGTTTTAGTTCTAATAAAAAAATTTACAGGAATTTTTTGCAATAATGGAACAGTCTGTAAAGTTCATTATATTGAACTACATTCCAGCATAATCATCAAGTTTAATCCAGAATCAGAACATTATAATCATAACTATAAGCATATAATCATAACAACTACAACGATCAAGGAAATTTCAACCCAATAGGTTTTCTAGAATACTAAATAATTGGCAAGTGTTTTGAAATGTACTTATGGCTCCTGGACAATTTCATTTTTTTGGAACCAGATATTTTGTAAATTTATTACTGATAATGGTTGAATATATATTACTCTATGATTCCTATAAAAGAAAAAATTAATGAAAGGGAAGTAAAACTTAAATGTATGGTATAATAAAATGCAATTAAAGTAGAATATTTTCTGAAGGACACTGCAAGATATACAAAATAATACACCACTAAATGCAAAATATCTATTCACTATAAATCATTGCACAAATGTTTTTTTAATTTACAATATAAAATATGTCTTTATCAAATATATTTTTGATTTATATGATACATTGAGTATAAAATAATAAAAAAAATGCAACAAAAGCAATGTATAATAATGTGAAATTGACAAAAAAGAAACTTATAGGGAATACATGTATTCCAACACCCTTTTAATGGCAGTCTTTCCAGCTACTGTCTTATCCCTATCTTTCACACTCATTTTAAAATAAAGTTGCAAAATTTCAATGCAACAAACCCATTCTTGGTCTTCGCTATGAAAACTGATTTTGTAAGCAACATCCATTTCCTTCATTATTCTGTTGAACAAGCCTTCTGGATCTTCTACTTCATCTAGATGAGATTCATCTTTTTTCTTCATTTCTAGTGCCTTCTTTGATTTTTTTAGGTAATCAGTAAATTGCTGTTTCCAAACATTTGCAGTAAATTCTTCCTTTTCCTCTATGTTTACACTTCCATCAGATCGCAAGAAAGAAACATTTTTTGTTGTTTCTTCTTCTATCAACTTGAAGTAGTTATCGTGAGCTTTTTCTTGTTCTTTAATTTTCAATAACATTTTATTAGCTGCTTGTTTTTTTGCCCGGTCCTTCCTGAAACTTTTTACCTCTTCTGTGAGCCCCAAAACAGTGCAACTAACATTATACATTGTGCTATGAGATGAAACTATGTTACTTTCATATTCAAATTTTGGTCTACCAAGATTAAATTTGGAACAAAGATCAATTAAAGCATCAATGGGATCTTGAGGGTTTTTTTCAACTTTGCTTCGAGCTTTACTTTTTTCTTCATCCAACAGCAGGTTATACATAAGTTCAGCTGCAGCCTCCTTCGCTTTTTTTCTTGTCTTCCCTATTCCTGTTATAGCTTTATCATTTACAGTCAGCAGAAAAATTATTAACCGGCCTTGTGCATTTTTGTCATGATAAAGCATTTGGTAGGTAGCACTTAAATTTATACTCTTCAGGTACTGTTCCAAAACTTTAACATAGCTTGCGTCTTCCATAATTAAATTGATACTTCAGAATTAATTAAAGATGCTTACCAGCTTCCACCTTCTTCAATTCAGGTTAGAAATAAAACTGTTCATTAACGTCATTAATCAAAAGAAAGCCAACGAACTGATCCCATGCGTTTGGCTAGGCTATACAAACAATATAAAGCAATGTTGCCAACAGAAAAAAATGAATGGTGGGACTAAACTCTCTTAGTCTTACTGTCATCACTCATTTTCTTAATTGAAAGATTATTTACCACAAATTCAACATGTTGATGAAACCAATTTAATAGAATTAAAAAACGTTCGGTTGCCCCGTAAAACTAATTTCTACAGATTTAAAATTTTATAAAGCAGTGACTAAAATCTTGACCGATTGAATTGGCAAAAATTCGCCTTAACGCAATGATAGAGTATGGTAATCAACAAATCCTATTGTAGAAGTGATATACCAGAATCACTAGTTGTCAGTTCTCTAATTTTTTACCAGTCGATTTGAAATATTATTCGATTATTCATTTGAGTTTGTTTGGTTATGTAGCGGAGTGGTTGCGCTAGACACCGATAGATGGAACCACTCACGCGTTCAAACTGCTTTAGCCACTGGGTCACATTCCTGGGAATGGTAAATTTTCAAAGGAGTTGTATCCCTCACGCGGCTGCTGTACAGGCACTTTTTAATGTATATTTATCTGGCGCTAAGAGGAACGACAAGACACCATTGATGACGCTGTCAGAGCATTCGAGGGATACGAGGGAAGGAGGGAGGGAGGGATGGAGAGGGAGAGGGAGAGTGAGAGAGTGAGAGAGTGTGAGAATGAGAGAGTGAGAGAGAGTGAGTGAGAGAGAGTGAGTGAGAGAGAGAGAGAGAGAGAAAGAGTGAGTGTGTGAGTGAATGAGAAGTTCTTTAACCCTGGAGAGAGATAACAACATTATTTTGGGACAAAATCCCTTTGGTATAACACATATGCATAAAATAATATATATTATATCTGACCAAAACACCTATTACATAAGAAATAAAGAAACATCTCCAAAAATATATAAATAGTTATATATATATATATATATATATATATATATATATATATATATATATATATATATATATATAAAAATATATATATATATATATATTTTTTTTTTCTGTTGGCACTGTAGACCGTTGAGATCCTTGGCCGCGCGATGTGGTATTCATACATAGGATACCACACCGCGATTCTCAATTTTAGGTACACGGGTTACGGTCATCACTCCTACGCCCGGCCTTTTTGTGTGTTGCCTCTAAGTAGGCTGACGTGCCTCACATACCAGAGGGGGGGGGATAAATTGCTTGAATTATTTAATTTAATTTAATTAAATTCATGCCGATGCCGGGATTCGAACTCACAACCTTTGGGTTTGTGAGTAAGTGGGTTAACCCGCTCGGCCACCCCGACCCCCCCATATATATATATATATATATATATATATATATATATATATATATATATATATATATATATATATATATATATATATATATATATAAAAGAACAAATGAAGGATTGTTGTATTAATTATATACTAACGTGCTAAAAATGCTTTATTTTATATCTTGTGTTTCGAGAATGATATCTACATGATTTTTTCAGCTAAACATTTGGTTTTTAGAGTGTTTTAAAGGATAAATATAAACATTAAAAAATAATTGACTTATGGTCAAATAAATTTAAAGAGGTGTTTAAATTAATAAGTAACAAATTAAAAACTATTGCATTATCTTAGTTCGTCTGGGTATAAAAAGGTGATTACATATAAAAACAAAATTGAAGTTTTTTGCGGATAGCATAGGTTCTAAAATACGTAGGAACATCACTGTTAAAGTAAATTGCGTAGTTTAAGAACCTTTACCGATGACCCAAATTTGGTATGAATTATTCAAAGGGTTCCTCATTTATGAGCGATTTATTGAATCTTTAAAACAATTTAAAGAAAATCTATAGGCCAAAAATTTTTATTTTTAAATTCGTTCGAAAATTCGAATATAGGGGTTCAATAATATTTATTATATATTGGTGCACTAGATGTAATTCTATATTAGTTATGGCTGCCACACCACACTGTATATATTAATGTTTGTTTTATACTGTTTTTTAACTTTTATAATTTTGTACTATATTGACTTTAATAATTTTGTTATGTTTTTTGCAAGCATTGGCTTTCTGTAATTGTTATTTCGATATAGTTTTAGCATGTTAATCTAGATTTAAATTGATGTACTACTAAGTTGATTTGATATTGCTTTCAATGTAATTTTAAAGATTTATTTATAAACGGATATAGTGGTTAGATGGCTATTATTATTGTTTTTATACTTCCTGAATTGCATGGCCATGTGTATTTTTAATTGGGTTGGGCTTTGGTCACCAGCAAAACATTATAGGTGAAGTTAATTTTTTATTCCTCCTCACTCCCGCCGCAAGAAAAAAGAAAAATGTAATCAAACCAACTGGGCTCAAGCCTGGAATTCACTTTGCTTAATAATATTAGAACAATGTAAAGGCAATCAGTATATATACTGCAGTATAAGCACTTCTCCAGTACCTGTAAAGGGTGCATGATTGGATTATAACATAACAGGCTGATGGGGAAAGGTATGGGGATGCAGTGACTACATAAAAACGATTGGTACTACATCAGGAAGGGCTGTCATCAGCAGATCTGGAATCGGAATTGGGCGGGAAGAAGCTAACAAAATCCCACCCCCTCCATAATTCCAAGTTGTGATTAGCTTGTGCTGACTCATCAGTCATAATAATAAGGGAACCTCGCCGCTCATTGCCTCAGCTCCTAGTCGTGCCCTCTGATTCCAGGCGTCTTTTGGGCGGAATGGTTTTCGTCCAGACTCGTTTCAACACTTCCGCGAAACAAATTTCTTTCGTGTTGACAAGTCGGGCTTTTCCCAAAATATTCCCCTCATTTCCAAATCAGAAAGAGAATGGCCTCTTGCTTAAGATTTAGATTACATTACATCGAAATCCATTGGAAAATTTTGCTACAGAATCTTAAAGATATAAAATGAAATCAGAAGTAAAACAAATTTTATAGTAATTAACAATACTGTAACCCCCAAAAAAAATTACGATTTACCTTTTATAAAGTTCCTATAGCATAAGATTGTAACATACCATTTTTAAGTTATATCAAAAAATGTTTATATACATTAAAACCACTATTTCAAAGGGAATGGTTAATAAACTAAATTAAATTAGTCTTGGGGCCCAATAGAGGGCTCACCAACTGGTTTGCAGAAACTTTTAAGTATGCTATTAAATTTTCCTGTCTGGAGCACTTGGGCGTCCATTCAGTTTTCAAACCTTCATCGTCGTTCAAGGTGAAAGGCTAATATATAAAATGTAGCCATGGAATCCGGGCCCAATTAGTGTTAGTAGGCAGTTAATAATAATAATGTTGCAAACTATATACACACCTCACAGATAAGTCACCATGAATACTATAGCTAATTAGGAATTGATAAATTATTTGCCACTTCTATAATTTTGTTTTTTTGAAAACTAGTTTCGAATGTTATACATTCATCTTCAGTTCTAAAAACACACAAAAATTCAAAAATAAGCAATTCAATTGTATTATTATACATATTAAATTAAATGTAATATAAATTAGTACTATAAAATATTTATGAATTTTGAATTTAATTAAGACAACAAATCAAATACATGTTGGTACTCACCAAGGTTTAAGGAGATTATATCAAAGAGAAAAAATTGTATTGGTTTCTTCTCGCACTGGACTGGTAATGGATAAAGGTGAGGTGTTTATATTATGTGTGTATTAGGTAGACGTTTTAGGGGTCGGGGTTTTTCAGTAATACCTGGATACAAATATAATTAAAAGAATTGGGCTCAGAGTTTCGCGTTGTAATTATCCTGAACTAATTACAATTTCCTTCATAATTTCATGGTTAATGGAGTCAAATACTTTTCTAAAATCTAACTAAGTAGCATAAACAAAGCTTCCCTTAACTTGAATATTTATAATAAGTGACATCAGTGTGAAAATGTGTTCAACATAGCTTCTTCCTTTTCGAAATTCCGCTTGTTCCTCTGGGATTAACTTTTCACTTTCAGTCCAAACTTGAGTCCTATGAGCTAGAATGCTTGTAAATAACTTTGTGATGTTGTTTATCAATGAAATAAAACGGTAATTGTCAACCTCTTTTTTGTCACCTTTTTATGCAATAAAATTAAATGAGAATTTGACCAGGCGCCTGGGAGATTCTCAGTTTCCGAAATGCTATTGAAAAGGTTTAATATATAGTGCTCCCATTCAGAAGATCAATTTTAGGACGCCTCATATATGATGTAGTCCTGACTCGGAGATTTCCTGTTTTTACTTGTTTGAATTGCTCATTGGACTTCCTCTATTGAGAATGGTGAGCCCAATAAAGTGTGAGTTATAGAAAAGAAATGTGTTTCCAGATTCAGTTTTGGTCCATACAAGGCTTTGTAATGTTCTACCCACTTATCAATACCTATTTCATTACATTCTGTATTTAATGGCTTATGAGAGTTTATTACTTTCCAGAATTCACCACTATATTTTTTCATTTTTTTTTTGATTCAGCAGACCTTTAAATGTGTATATATATTATTTTATGTGCATATATGAAAATTAAATTAATAGTCTACTACTGCTAAAGGGAAACTACCTCTTTAAAAAAAAAGATTACCAATGTTAAATATAACCGATATAATTTATTGGTAAATTTTTTTGGTTATTACGAAAGATGTGCGTAAATAACACCTATCGTATGGCACTTATCTTGAAGAAATGTGCGGGATTCAGTGATGGTATTGGAAATTTGGAAATATGTAGCTGACCTTCTCCTCATCCTTCATCCTGATAAAATTCCTAATGATATCCTATCAGCCTTTTACTATTACCATCTCCGTCTACACTTTACCGTTGAATGTGAATTGCACAATTCCCTTCCTTTCCTTGACCTCCTCATTCTAAGAAACCCTAACAACACTATATACACAGACTGTTACACCAAACCGATTTACTCTGGCAGACTTTTAAACTACTATTCCCAACATCCTTACCACTAAAAAAATAAACGTAGCCAAAAATCTCATAAAGTAAGACTTATTTATTTTGTGCATAGGTTTCGGACTAAGATTTAGGCCATCATCAGAGCTAAAAGAAAAAACAAAATAACAACATTGAAAACGAAAGAGGCAGTACCAGTAACAGTAAAAAATGATAAAAACAGAAATTACAAGCAAGATAAAAATATGAAGTATAAAAAGAAAAGGATGACACTATATATTGTAAAAAATGAAAAAGTAAAGATAAGTGAAAAGAGTAGAGGAAAGATTATGAATTGCATGAAACAATGAAGTACCTAATACATGATATGATAAATTAATGGCCTAGTTAATTCCGTTACTCCCCTATTACAAAATGGTATTACCTTTATTAAAATATATGTAGATGACCTTCTCCTCATCCTTAATCCTGATATCCTATCAGCCTTTAACTCTTACCATCTCCGTCTACACTTTACCGTTGAATGTGAATTGCACAATTCCCTTCCTTTCCTTGACCTCCTCATTCTAAGAAACCCTAACAACACTATAAACACAGAGTGGTATACCAAACCGACTTACTCTGGCAGACTTTTAAACTACTATTCCCAACATCCTTACCACTAAAAAAAATAAATGTAGCTAAAATTCTCATTCATCGATGTCTTTCCCTATCCGACTCCTGCCTTCATGAAACCAACATTAATCGTATCAAACAAATCCTCTTAGCCAATAACTTTCCACTCAATACCATTAACAAACTCATCCACAACTACAAAAACCCTTCTGCCCCCATCATCTCCACCTATACATCTTCACTACCCCCTACCATTCCCTATTGTAGATCTCTACTACCCATTCCCTCCCTTTCTGAAAACATACTAAATCCTTACGCTCCTCAATTCCCAACCTAAGAATTGCCTTCATATCCCACAACAAACTTTCCAACCTCTACACAAGTGTAAAAGATCCCATTCCTCTTAAACACCGTTCCCAGATCTTATACCACATTCCCTGTTCTACTTCCGAATGTTGCTCTACTTATTTCGGCGAAAATAAAAACCTCCTTAAAGATCGCATCACCCAAAATAAATATTCCATCTCCTCCGGTAACCAGACTGCCTTTAAACTTTTTAGAACACGCTTTATCTTTAAACCACACTTTTGATTTTGACAATACTTCAATCCTCGCGACAGTCCCTAACCATAACAAACGACTCCTCTCAGAAAGCATCTACATCCAATTAGAATCCCTTCCCGTCAATCAAAAAACTGATAACAAAACCTTTCTCTAACCTAAAAACCTATCTTTTCAACCACCCCCACAACACTAATTTTGCCCTCCCCCTCCCCTAGCGATAAGCCCTTAAATTTAACATGTCGCCTATGTATTATTTCCATTGTCATTTATCCCATAAGTTAGAGGGAATGTTTTTAGGATGAGATATTAATTTTTAATTTTATTTTAATATTTTAACATTAATTTTGAGATTTTAATTAATTAATTTTTTTTGGCCTAAAATCAATACGTTTTACCAGTTTTAAAATCAATTTTTATGCCTTTGGATCACAGAGTAATTGAATTTAGTGTTAGTTTCTGTTAAAGCAGTTAGTTGGTGACATTGTTTAACGTTTTTTCTAATACCCAGAACTCTATTATTACGATTCAGTTGGAGATTGACTACACGCCTGTCTGGTATGTAATTATTAGGATTTCTTCACATTTTCTCTTCCTCCTAGATTCTAATCTTCTTCTTCTTTCTTCACCACATAGGATATTGGCCTAAGTGTCACCCAGAAGGTATTGATTCAGATCATTCTAATATTGAAAAAACGTTAACTTAACTGGAAAGGTTAGGAATAATGGAGGTTTTTTGAAACAGTGTCTGTAAATTAAAGATAAATCAGAGGAGACAGAAATCAAAACAAAAATTCAAGAATACTATGAAATTTAAAGCTTCCGATTCAAGTATGACACTATAAAATTACAAGAAGACTATGTCATGGATCCTAAACAAATTAGTAAAGAATCTTCTTATGGTCTTGGAGAATCAGATATGGGCTCTGAAGATGCCAAATTTACCATTCTTGATGAAAGTGATTCAGAAATAAACCGATTGAGTGATAAAAGTGAACAAATATTAGGATGTGGACGTGAAGATGTGACCAAAACAAATGCAAGAATCAGTGAAACATCCCAAAGTGTTTCCAGATTCGAGGAACAAGAAACCACCAGTATGCTAAAAAAAGAAGAAAGCCTTTTATGTAAGCTTCATTTATTTTATTAATGTTTTTTAATTAATTTTTTTATCATACAAACAGTGACTGTAAAGAATTTGCATTGGCTTTATCATGTTTTATATTTTCAAATACTCCAACCTATTTTAGAACCAACTGAAATTGGTAATGAGCATTTTGATTTACTGCCACAAATCAGATTCCATATTTAGACACCGAAATTTAAATAATCAAGCTAATTGACAGCTTTACTTTATCAGTATTTCTTAGCATAAAATGATTACTTGTTTTATAATGTAATATGGACATCAATTATGGTAACCAAATGAGTGATTTATTGCTTTAATTAACAACTTACAGATATATTAAGTTTCAGATTATGATAGTAATGACGAATTTTTTGATGCCATGGAATACACTCCTGAAGTAACTGCAGCTAAAGAAACAACACTCACTATAAAACCAAGTACAGCATTAATTTCAATGCCAAGTCTGAATGAACCAATTCCAGGACCATCGGGTATATCAACCAAGGAAAATAGAGATGACAAACCAGGTAAGGAAAATTTAGGTAATTTCCAACATCATAGTTAAGTTGTTATTTATTCATTATGAGTTATGAATGATTTATACTTAGCTTTCTCCAATTGATCACCAGAAGTACCATTATTGTGATATCAACTTCATATATCTGAATTTCTGGTCCTGGACATTGTTACTCTAGTGATGTCTCAGTTTTCTTCAGATGTCGTATTGCTACCAAAACATATTGGAATGTGCTTATATTTTTTAGTCAGTGTATCTTAATCTGCCAAGAAATAAAGCTGGGCATATTCAGAGGAGACCCTGAGATAACGGCTCTAAGAGCATTCTGTTGTATCTTTTTTCCTCAACTGTCCTCTGAAATAAACAAGGACATGCTGAAGTATTTTTCCCTTACAAATTTACTACTTACTTTATTAGTTTAGTGGAGTTTTCATGGCCTCCAATTCAAAAGGGAAGTTACTTATTGAAAGAAGATGGATCCAAAGCCAATTTTTCCTCCTGTTAACTCATTTATCAATATATTATTTGCTTTATTTTGAATGGCTATAAATTTTATCTTAAAGTTAGACATCTTTTTATAATTTCAAAGACATATTTTTTTTCTAAGACACGCGACCTTCACATAAGTTTTCTAAGCTTCATTTCTTTTATTAATTTTTTTTTATCATACAAACTGTAACTGTAAAGAATTTACATTGGCTTCATCATATTTTACATTTTCAAATACTCCAACCATACTTTAGAACCAACTGAAATTGATAATGAGCATTGGGATTTACTGCCACAATTCGGATTCCATATTTAGACACCGAAATTTAAATAATCAAGCTAATTGACTGCTTTACTTTATCAGTGTTTCTTAGCAAAAAATATTTACTTGTTTTATAATGTAATATGGACATCAATTATGGTAACCAAATGAGTGATTTATTGCTTTAATTAACAACTTACAGATATATTAAGTTTCAGATTATGATAGTAATGACGAATTTTTTGATGCTGTGGAATACACTCATGAGGTAACTGCAGCTAAAGAAACAACACTCACTATAAAACCAAGTACAGCATTACTTTCAACGCCAAGTCTGAACGAACCAATTCCAGGACCATCGGATATATCAGCCAAGGAAAATAGAGATGACACACCAGGTAAGGAAAATTTAGGTAATTTTCAACATCATAGTTAAGTTGTTATGTATTCACTATGAGTTATGAATGATTTATACTTAGCTTTCTCCAAGTGATCACCAGAAGTACCATTATTGTGATACTAACTTCATATATCTGGCTTTCAGGGTCCTGGACATTGTTGCTCTAGTGTTGTCTCAGTTTTCTTCAGATGTAGTATTGCTATCAGAACATATTGGAATGTGTTTATATTTTGTATTCAGTGTATCTTAATCAGCTAAGAAATAAAGCTGGCCATATTGAGATGAGACCCTGAGATTGTTGGGGTTATAAATATAATGAAATATCAAAGCTAAGTTTGGCATAAACAAGTTTATTCCTTTACAATGACAAACATTACACCTAAGCATCATACAAGCGACCATTACTACAACTGAGGAACAAAGAACAGAGTACAAGTAGCAGAGGGGGTTACAATACCATCTCGATCTTATAATCTTTACAAACAAGTTTAATACAAAGCATATAAATTTGATTTAATTCCAACAGAGATAACAGCTCCAAGAGCATTCTGTTGTATCCTTTTTCCTCAACTGTCCTATAAAATAAACAAGGACATTCTGAAGTATTTTACCCTTATAAATTTACTAGGGGTTTTCCTGGCCTCCAATTCAAAAGGGAAGTTACTTATTGAAATAGGTGGATCCAAAGCCAATTTTTCCACCTGTTAACTCATTTACCAATATGTCAACTGCTTTATTTTGAATGGCTATAAACTTTATCTTAAGGTTAGACTTCTTTTTATAATTTCAAAGACATATTTTTTTCTAGGATGTATCTTGCATTCTTAGACCTACAAGCAGCTTTTGACTCTGTTCCTAGGAAACATTTATGGGAGTCTCTTCAGCTGAAGCAGGTCCCTGGAAGTCTAATAGATGCTATAAAGTCAACGTATCAAGAACTAAAAGGTATAATACGTGTAAATTGTCAAGCATCTAAACCATTCTGAATGTAGCGAGGAGTAAAACAGGGAGATAGCTTGAGCCCCCTAATCTTCGTAATTCTGATGGATGGGATCCATAAGATTTGTAAAAAAAGGACACCCTGGACAACGATAGGAAACTGGAATCTCAGGACAATTCTCACAAAATGCTACTTATTCGCTGATGACATTGTGCTACTTGCTGATACAAAAGGGAAACTGCAACAAGCGATAACTGAATGGCAGGAGGAGCTTTTGCGGAAAGGCATGAAGATAAATACTTCCAAGAGCAAACTACTCATTGTTTCCAGGGAAGGGGCAAGAAATGAGAGATTTTATTGTGGAGGAGAAATATTAGAAAATGCTAACGATTATATCTACTTAGGAACAGTTATTAGCAATACGGGAAAGATAGACCAGGAAATTTCAAGCAGAATAAGGAAAGCAAATGAGGTCTATTACCAGATTTGTAACGCCATTGTAGGTAAACGTGAAGTAATCAAGCAAGTCAAACTCCATATTTTTAAAGCCATATTTCTCCCTACCCTGATGTATGGAAGTGAGAGGTGGGTTGCTAGTGATAAGAATATCAGCCGAATCACTGTGGTAGAAATGAAATACCTATGCAGAGTAGCAGGTAAAACTAGAAGAGACTGTACAAGGAATAAAAGAATTAGAGAAGAACAAGAGATCACTGCATTAATGGATACCTTGCACAAGTGACAACTGAGATGGTTCGGACATGTATGCAGGATGAGCCAGGACCGAGACCCATGGAAGATAATGGAGGCCAGACGTACTGGCTCAAGACCTCCAGGAAGACCCATGATAGCCTACAATGAATATATTCGCAAGTTGGGAGAAAAAAAGGAAAAGAATCTTGTTCAAATGAGACTACTCACACAAGATAGAGAGGAATGGATGAGATGGGTTGTGAGGCTCCTCCACACTGAAAGGTACAAGGAGGAAGGAAAAGAAGAAGAAGAAGATAAACTTTATCTAAAGGTCAGACTTTTTTTTAATATTTCAAAGACAGAAGAGGATTTTCAACTGGCCACAGAATTCAGCTCTGATGAGGATACTAAATTTCCTGAGGTGGAAAAGAATACACCAAGTGAAAAGAGTTCAATGAGAGGTATTATCATTTGAATTGATTTCTGAATACGTATCTCTACTTTAATTTGTTGGGTTTCCGCTGTTACTCAACCTCCAATGGCTTCAACAATCATGCAGTAGAGAGAGAACAACTTGGAATTGCTAAAATCACCATTCATTCTCCAAATGTGGGAGAATGAGCTGGGTTCCAGGATTCCTTGGTTTAGTGCATATTGGATAAAAAATATGAATGTATGAAAAATATTGTCTTATTGCATGAATGTTTAAACTTACAGTGAGTATTTCGCATTGCTCATGATTGAGACAAACTAACTTTTTATTCTCATTTCAACAACTTAAATTGTGTATCAATGTTATCTTTACCACGTGTAATTGGGCTTTTGCCAGTCAGTAAATATTGAAAAGAATTATATTAATAATTACTAGTAAAACAGTTTTGCTTTAATTTTTGTATATTTATGTATAAATATATTTATTTTCAGATGAAACCCTGAAAACAAAAGGGAGCAGAAAACATGATGATATGGGAGATGATGGCGAAAACAAAAACCAAAAGAAAATTAAATTAGATTAAACACATCCTTGATATATTATATTTGAAGAATATTTTTGTGAATTTTTTTATATTTTATATATATTTTTTATTTTTTTTATAAGGCGTAATCTCGTATCTGTAGTTGTCAACCATATGGGAAAAAATGAATAAACAACTGTTTAAACAATTTTCATTTGTGTTTTATCCCCAAACCCTATATCTGCAGTTATTGATACTTTAGGAAAGAATTAAACAATAAATGTTTATACAATTTGTTTTGTTTATTATCTCCATTTCAAACACCATTCAATTCAAATTTTCAGTTTTCCTTGCATTCATATTATAACAAAATAAAAAATTATATATATATATATATATATATATATGACAGTTCCATTTGAATATAACTAGTAGACAAACTTTGTTTCCCCTTTTTTTTTATGAAAAAATAAAACAAGCTGCCATCCTCAAGGGTAATACGTATTGGGCTGTAATTATTCATTCGCACCAATATATACAGACTAAAGAAAAAATAAATAATAGAAAAAATAAAGTAAAATTATATATGTACATCACAAATAAAAATAAATAGATTGATAAATTCAATAATAGTAAAATAAGTAAGCAACCAAGATAAAGAAAATTAAAGTTAAATAAAAATAAAGTAAATCATCTTGAACACATTTATATCAAAGTGAATGAAACTATTTACATTTTTTAATATAAAGCTTAATCTTCAAATATCATTATTTTGGGGTTTTCTATAACAGAGATAGTGGGTTAAATAAAATCATAGTTGGTTGTTAATAATAATTTGTGATTTATCATTCTAAAAGCAATTAAATCTTCGAAATTCAACACATTTTGTGCCTATTATTTTCAACTCTGTTATTTATTTTTTATTCTTTTACTGCTTGATCGAAGTGTTACATACGAAATTCAAGCTACTTCAAATTGTCTTAAATCAGCTTGCAGAGAGATTATCGATAAAACAGGTGTTTCATAATTAGCAGCAAAAGGTATAAGTTGACCAAACTTTCAGTTTATCTTTTTTTCAATGTAGAGAAAATAAAATTGTATACTTTTCTTCTTCTTAACAGCAACTAAATTTCCAACACTCTTGCTTTGTAGGTCCCTTATCGTTTTTTATAACTTGAAGCTTTCATACCCCTACACTGGAAGTGCTATCTGTTTTGAACCATTAATAAAAATTGCACAACTATATGTCTGTAGAACCATTATACATCTATTTAACCTACTAAAAAAATGTTATGAAAAAAAAGGCATGCATATCCTTAATTCAGAACTTGAATATATATTACTCTATGATTCCTATAAAAGAAAAAATTAATGAAAGGGAAGTAAAACTTAAATGTATGGTATAATAAAATGCAATTAAAGTAGAATA
>OX411307.1:146071054-146203554 GCA_948150685.1 Rhaphigaster nebulosa
TTTGCTACATACCGTTTTTATCTAAAACATATACAATTAGTTTATACAATTGTTCTCCTAATTATCACGTTGTGGAAGTCCATACAGGATTTATTTCAAAAAATGAAATATATTTTCCCTATTGCTCCTGGACTAAAATTAAGATGAGTTATGTTATGTGTACAGTGACAAAATACTTAATTAAAATTTTCATTGCCGGATATTCCTCACCTCCATCGCCCAGACAAGTTATCGTCCTCTACGGTGCTTGATACGGGTTTGTCTGGATTTTCTGAACTCGGTCTTTGAGAATATATTCAGACAACGGAGTGAAGAAAACCAAATAGTCAATATAGGATAAGTAAAATTTAATTACATCTGTGGTATAAGATATTGCATACTTCAAAGGATATTATGCTAATTATTATTATTTTTTTTAAAGAATTAAATTGAAATAGATCATTACAACTAAAATAACAGAAAGGAAACAAATGAGTAGGCTGGAGGAGACGTTAAATGAAAATGAATAGACATAGGAGAAGAGAAAGTTTTTCATCGTGGATTAAACGATGAAGACAATGGTCGAAAGGTAAGTACTTCAGGACACTTTAGCAATGAGAAAATCCTAGGAAAAAAAGAGTGTAGAGAAACAGGTGCCTTTGGGTAGTTTGATCACAAAGTATCATTACCATATTCTTATTGTTAAGGGGTTATTACAAAGGCGCCAGTTAACAATAGAACAAGTTTTTTAATAGCATAGCGATACTAGCCAATTTAATAGCAATGATTAGAGATTGATAAATTATTTGCACTGCTATAATTTTGTTTTTATAGAAAACTTGTTTCGGATATTTAAACCAGAAGAACGGATATTTAAATTTAAATATCAGTTCTTCTGGTTCGTCATACAACTCCCGAAGTCAAAACCAATTTTCCCAACGTGTTTTCAATCTCAGTAGCACCACGTTATCGGAAACTGAAAACCATCTTCTTAATAAACGCTTAAAACACTCCTTAAATTATCTTGTAAACTAAAATGTTTGAAAATCTTGCGGTTCATATCGAAACCGGTGTAGTAAAATATAATAACGACTCTATTTCCAAATCCATAGGTGCCAATGTACTAAAATCGTAATAGAAAAAATTAATAGGTCCAATAAAAATATATCAGCACAATATAAAACAGCATGTGTATTGTCAGCAAAAGTACGCTAAAATAATCTCGTAGTCATAAAAGCAGGACAAAATAGGACAGTAATTTTAGAAAGAGATAACTATAGAAGGAAAGTATATGATTTTATAAACAAAAACGGTTTTCCTAACATCAAAAATCCCGTGAATAAATTTGCCATCGAAGTCCCCGAGTTTATAAAGAATGGCATATTGATACCGGATAGTAAAAAAATACACTCTTGTTGAGATAAATCCGCTACCTCCCCGACTATAACAAAAATTCCCATAAGACCAGTCGTTACTTACATCAATAGCCCGATCTATAAACCTTCTCATTACCTGAACAATTTATTCAAAACCAGAATCTCATTTTTTCTACAACACACGGTAAAAAAACTCTATATCGTTAGTCAACAAAATTAAGAACATTGTAATTTCGGATAACGCGAAATTAATATCATTCGACGTCACAAATCTTTTCACAAGCATCTCACCAAATTAGAACAAAAAATTCTTGATCCAAACGATTCTCAACATATCATATATTGGTATCAGTATGTAGATGAAATTATATGCCTATGGTCTTGTACGACAAGACAAATAAATAATTTCTTAAACGAAATTCACACCTCGATTAAATTCAAAGTAGAACTGGGAATAAAAAACCTTTTTAGATTTAGAAATCTCAGTAAAAAACAAACATCATGAATTTGGAATTTACCGGAAACCCACCCACACGGATGTCGTTATAAACAATGAAGCTAGGAGACCGGTAGCACATCAACTCGCAGCCTTTAATAGCATGATTTACTGTATTTTGAATGTAACATTAAATGAAAAGAACTATAATAAAGAAATTGAAATAATATATTCCATATCAAAAAATAACGGGTACAATAAAACCACTATCAATCAAATTAAAAAAAAATAAATACAAAAAAGACAATTTATGATATCTATTCAATAACCCCCGAATATAGGTCCATCCCGAAACATTGTCTTGATTCCATATTACGCCCCTATATCCACCAAAGTCGGAAATTAATTGAAAAAAGTAGGATTAAACCCTGCATTTAAAATAGAAAAAATCCTATCCTCATATTTCCCTCCTCCTAAAGACAAAATAGACCCTTTCCAAAAAAGCGGAGCATACGAACTAAATTGTAATGAATGTACAGCCAAATACACGGGAAAAACTGTAAGATCACTAAATCAGGGATTAAAGGAACATATACGTGCATATAATAATAAGTCTGAGAATTCCAACTTTGCAATTCATTTAAATGAAAAAAAAAAAGAATATTCATCAAAGACTCCTGAGTTAAATTAATACATCACGTTGATAGCCTCAAATTAAATATATATGAAGCACTTGAAATAATAAAATCCTTCAAATGCAATCCAGATTTTTGCTTAAATGACCAAATAAATATCTCCAATAGTCCAATCTTAAATTTATTCCCGTCTAAAACAAAAAAACCAATTACTCACCGGAATTATTTTTAAAAACCCCGACTCTTAAACCGTTTACTTATAATCACCCCACCTTTCATTCATTGTTAGTTCAGTGCGAGAAGAAACCAGTACAAACATTTCTGTTTGATATAATCCATTTAAACCTAGGTTAGTACCAACATGTATTTGATTTCTTGTCTTAATTAAATTCATAATTCTTTTAAGTTTTTTTAATACTGATTATTATTAAATTATCATTATTATTAAATGTTTTATAATACTGATTTATGATACGTCTAAATTAATATGTACAATAATACCAAACTGTATTTGGAATTGCTTATTTTTGAATTTTCGTGTGTTTTTAGAACTGAAGATAAATCTATAACATTCGAAACTAGTTTTCGAAAACAAAATTATAGAAGTGGCAAATAATTTATCAATCCCTAATTAGATTGATCCTTACATATCATCATGCGGATATCAACTGCTTCGTTCAAGCTGAATTTTTTTGAAACTTTGAATCTTAAATAATTGATTTTTTTAAAAATTAAAACATCTGAATATATTAAGACATTTTTTTTAGTTTCACTTACCTATATATGAGATATATAGTAATAATGGGATTTTTCCAACTATATATATATATATATATATATATATATATATATATATATATATATATATATATATATATATATATATATAACTTATGTTCTCGCGGACAAAAACAGATAAAAAAAATGGAAATCGGGAGGCGAAATGACACACTCAAATGCTAGAACAAGACTAACTTTATTCTCTCTTAAATCCTCTATATATAGTATTAGGGTTTGTTTACATAGCTGACATAGGATTATCTGTGATATTGTCCTATCTACTATCATAACTCCCCCCTACCAGTTTATGAACATTCCTCATAAACTTATACAATAGAACAAACAAAGTAATAAAAAAAAACACAACAAAATACATTATAATATAATACAAATAATAAAAAAAAACTTTCTCATCATGATTTGTACTATCACTAAAATAAAATATAACCTTTGAATTTATAAACTATGTACAGAACATCTCTATTTACAACTCTTATACTTCTAGGAGAAAGGATACTTCCATATTACTCTGCTTGGCTAGGTCCCCTTACGGGGAACTTCAATTGCTCTACGTGAACGTTTCTCCTTTTCCTAGGGTCCCTAATGCTCTGAATTGTTACAATGTTGTGTTCACGAATTACGATCACTTTGAATGGACCCTCATATCTGATCAATTCCTTCCCGCGATTTGAAGTAAATTTACGGTAAACGATTGTCCCTATTTTAATCTTCTCCGTAACGTCGCTTACACCCACATTCTCGCGTGCTACCCTCCTATTTTTTTCGGATTCGATCCGCTGTCGCGTTTTCTCCCATACCTTCACGATTTCCGCCCTATTGTTTACCAGTCTCTCCGAAAATTCGTCATCTATTGCGGTATCCCCACTATTCCTCCTTCTGTCGCGCAGCCCAAAAAGAGCCTCGAAAGGGGAAAATCCCGTCACCGAGTGTATGGAGTGGTTATAGGCTGCCACGGCCCGTGGCATGGCCTCATCTGGGTCCAAACCCTTGTCCACGTGGTACACCCGGAGGTGGTCTCCTAATGTGCTGTGTAGTCGCTCTATTCCCCCTCTGCTCTTAGGGTGTCCCGGGGTATTGATATGCCAGGTGATGGCTAAGTTCGTCATCTGCTTTTTTATTTCTGCGTTGTTAAATTCTCTTCCTCCGTCTGACGATATCCTGTCCGGGACTCCGTAAAATTGAAACCACGTTCTCAGGGCTTCGATCACTGCGTCAGCGGACCTCTCTCGTACTGGGTGAGCCATAGCTACCTTACTAAAAACGTCGACGACAG
The DNA here is from genome assembly GCA_948150685.1 of Rhaphigaster nebulosa. Taxonomy (NCBI): domain Eukaryota; kingdom Metazoa; phylum Arthropoda; class Insecta; order Hemiptera; family Pentatomidae; genus Rhaphigaster; species Rhaphigaster nebulosa. The sequence continues at coordinate 146,075,555 of OX411307.1, forward strand.
TTACCCACTTAAAACCTTTCCATGTGAACGTATCTACTTGCAGGTCGGTGAGCGGTACGTTTGGTGTAGGCGTTTCCTCCTGTATCCCTTTTGGTGGGTGACGATCGTACTTCGTGGTCTGACAGACGTCGCATGTTCCGACTATGTCCTCGATCGTCTTCTTCATCCCCCACCAAAAATATCTCCGTTTTAGTGCCTGTAGCGTCTCGTTCACCCCGCGATGATTCGTTTTGCCCTGGTGGTATGCCCGTGTGATCTCCTGTTGCTGTTCCGGTTCCCGGATTGTTTCGACCATCAGTTTGCAACGGACAAACGTTCGGTCGATACCAATTTTCTCTGTCCTCCACAGCCGTTGTATTTTCTGCCATAGCGAATCGTTTCCTACGTAGAGATAGTACGTTTTCCCCGGTTGAGAGGCGTCCTTCAATACCCTGGAGATTTGCTCTTCTGTGATGCCGGGTTGTGACCAGATGGTCCTGATTTTACATCTGTTGTCCTGGGCATAGTCGATCTTAGTCAGGCCTGTGGTCCTTGTCTTCCATATTATTTGACGCCTCTTCGGGTTGACAATTTCCTCCCTTTCCTCCATATCCGTCGGCCTTCCGCCCCCTGAACTTTCCCCTCCTGTCGACTCCCGTTCGGCTACGGAATCTTGTGACCCCCGGTCTCCTTCCCTCTCCGGCGTCCATTCGCTCACGAATTGTCGAATGTCCCCTCTATCCTCGTCTATCGCGTTGATTTGAATTGCCCTTGACAACCAATCGGCCACGACGTTTTCTCTCCCAGGCTTATACGTTACGTCCATATTATATTGGCTAAGGAGCTCTTTCCAACGTGTGACCCTAGCCGATGACTCCTTTAGCTTCCCTACCCAACGCAATGGTCGGTGATCCGTGTTAACCTTAAATTTCCGACCAAAAACGTACGGCCTAAAGTGTTCCACCGCCCACACTATCCCGAGAAGTTCCCGTTCTAAGGTACTATATCTTGCTTCAGTGTCCGTAAGGCGCCTGCTCGCGTAAGCCACTGGTTGTTCCCCCGCCGTTCCTTCTTGTGATAAGACTGCTCCCAAAGCGTAGTCACTCGCATCCGTGGTGATGGTGAAAATTTTGGTGAAGTCTGGGAACGCCAGTACCGGTCTCTCCTGTAACCGTCGCATGCACCTCCTAATATTGTCCTCGATTCCGGGGGTTATTATGATTTGTTTACCTTTTCGCAGCAGGTTATTGAGGGGTGCAAGATACTCTGCCATCTCCGGGACGAATCGCCGATAATAATTGAGTGTACCTAGCAGCCTCCGAATTCCCTTTACGTCTCTCGGTATCGCCATGTTTTTGATTGCTTCCACTTTCGTTTCGTCAGGTCTAATTCCCTCCTTCGATATGGAATGCCCTAAGAAATTGATCGTGTCCTGGCCTAAGGTCGACTTTTCCTCTGACAGTTTCAGTCCAAATTCGCGTAACCTGTCTAATACTTTCCTCAAATGCTCGACGTGTTGCCCTTCGTCTTTACTGAAGACCAGCAGATCGTCCATGTATATTTGGCAGAACTCTTCTTCGAGCCCCCGTAGGAATTCGTCCATAAATCGCTGGAAGGTAATGGGTGCGTTTTTGAGACCAAACGGCATCCGTGTGAATTCGTAATGACCCCGCTCAAAGGAAAATGCTGTTTTGTGGCGGTCGTTGGGGTGCATCCTTATCTGGTGATAGCCTGCCTTCAAATCCAGAGTACTGAAGACTGTGGCCCCACTCAATCTGTCCAGGATATCTTCAAATCGGGGAATCGGGTACTTTTCGTCTAAGGTGTTTTCGTTTAATTTTCTAAAGTCGACGACCACTCTGTACTTCTCGTTCCCATCCGAGGATTTCTTCTTTACTGCCCAAAGGGGGCTGTTATACGGCGATGTGCTATCGATTATAATGCCTTGGGCTTTGAGATTCTCGAGCTCCTCCCGTATATGCTGGCGCATCGCCTGTGGGTACCGCCTTTCCTTGACGTATGTCACCCGCTCCTGTGTTAAGGGAATTTCATGAACTGTTCTGCCCGTAGCTCCCAGTACCTCCCCGTCCTTAAAAAAAATGTCCGCATATTCCTTCTTTAACGTTTGTCTCCAATGCTCCGCCTGTTTAATAACTCCTACTCTAATCTTTCCCCCTGACCGAAACTTCCTCCCCTTATACTTTTTCCCTCCTATTCGGATGTCCCATCGCTGCCCCTTATTTCTAATCCTCGTCTCTAATTTGCCCAATAAATCGCACCCTATTATCCCCCCGTATTCCCTCGGCATGCTTTCCACTATGTGTATCCGCAGGCTCCCTTCCCCGACTACCCACCGATTCAGTTCTAAATCTACTTCTCCTTCTACTCTACAGGGCCCACCCAAAGTGATCAATTTACATTTACATACCTGTAAGGGTGGTATTCTTTCTCCTTCACAAATTGCTTCTAACGCTCCGCGACACATAATGGTATTCGAGCTTCCTGTATCTACCAGGCACCTCACTCCACCCGCGACACTCACAATCGGCAATTCCACGCACCCACTCTCCACATTATTTATGATAGCGTGGTTGCCGCTCTCCTTCCCCTCTCCTCATTCCTCATCTCGTCTGCTTCTCTCTACCAGTGTTCTCCTCCCTGCAATCCTCATACTGCTCCTCCCTCCTCGAGCTCGTCCTCCGGCTTCACTTCCTTCTTCCTCCGTTCCAGATGTTTCTGAATCTTGCGACGTCTCTGAAGTTGTTTCTCTCTTCTTCCATACTCTTTGGGCGTTTACTTCCATGGGTTCCCCGCGGAACATTTCTCCTCGTCTACTCATGTAGGGGCATTGTCTCGCGATGTGCCCTTCATTCCCGCATTCGAAGCATTTCGTGCGAGGACATTGTGCTACTAAATGTCCTATTTTCCCGCACCCATGGCATTTTCTCTCCTCTCTTGGCCAATTCTTCCTCTCCTTCCCGGGTCTTTTCTCCCTCCCCGCTATCTTCTCTCTCCCAACAAATTCGCTATCTCTTCTCTTCCATGCCTCCGGTCTGGTTCGAATTCTTCTGTACGTTACCCTATTCCATCCAGCTTCGACATTCTCTCCGTATCGGGCCTCCTCGTCGCGGGCGCTCGCGTCCATCATGTCCTGGGCACACTCTACGAAATTCTTCTCTCGGGGTAGACCATCCTTCTTTCCTGTGCCCCGTGCTAGCTGCACTTTTAATATTGTTGCCAGGAACCCCATTCTGCCCTCCACCTCGGCCGCATTCACCGTCTCCCTCATCTTTTCTGTTATTCGGTTGAACCGCGCCAACAGCGACCCCGCGTATTGTCCATTTGTCTGGTGGGGTTGTCTCGTCTCCCGGAACATTTGGAGTATATCCTCTTCTGGGGCCCACCGGCCTCCTCCGAATGCCTTTTTTAATCTATCCTTAACAACGATCCAGGGCGTATCCTCGTCCGCTTGTATCAGATTGAGAATATTCCTCTTGACCCGACATACCAGAGCGGCTTTCAAAGCGCTCGCGTCCATCGGGTCAATTAAATTCTCGGCCGCCTTCGCCTCTATCCGCGCCATCACGCGGTCGCCTCCCTTAAGGAAATGATTCAATTCGCCGACGCCACCGTCGAACCTTTCCAGATCCGATACTGCCTTCCTTAGGTCCTGGGATGTCGCCGTCCTCACCTTCAGCCATTCCAGAGCGTTTGCATGCGCCGATGCCAAAGTTTCCGTCGGCAGCGGCGGAATTTCTGCTGGTAATGTCAGAACTGGCGCTCTTACTATTCCATCTGTCATTTCGTAGTCGTCTTGGTTTAATTACCTCGATAAGAACTAAAAAGAAAGAGAGAAAAGAAAAAAAAATTGTTAATCTTCTCACTGACCTTGATCTCGGGTTTCGGCACCACTTATGTTCTCGCGGACAAAAACAGATAAAAAAAATGGAAATCGGGAGGCGAAATGACACACTCAAATGCTAGAACAAGACTAACTTTATTCTCTCTTAAATCCTCTATATATAGTATTAGGGTTTGTTTACATAGCTGACATAGGATTATCTGTGATATTGTCCTATCTACTATCATAACTTATATATATATATATATATATATATATATATATATATATACACACACAATATATATTACATACAGTAGGCACACCAATTACTTTTCAGTAATTACAGTGATCGTTAGTAATTAATAATATGAGATTCAGTGGTCATATGTTTATTCATAAATCATATTCTATAAAAGATCCTATTGTATTATTGTTGTTATTATTATATTATATATAATAATATATACATTATATATATATATATATATATATATATATATATATATATATATATATATATATATATATACTCACTGAGAATCACCAAACAAAGCACATTTTTTAACTTAATATCTCAAAATTACAGCATGTTGATGGAGGTTCCTCTCAACATCGGTTACAATTTGGTTTGGAAGGAACCGGAACTACATAACCGTTTTCCTTAACTGTAGAAGGCTGTGAGTTTACTTGGTGCCTATTTTTTAAAGCAATTGAGTGAGTGATATACACGGCCAAGGGATAAACAATTCATTAATCTAATTGTCAACGTAATTAATCTATGACGAATTCATTTTTTCTTTTCTTAAAATACTGTTCTTGTTTGCACACCTAATTTATTTTGACAGCGATAGGTTAGATTTTCTGGCTGCTTAGCAAAGTCATTGGAAACAATAGGACACGCGAGGGAGTGAGGATTTTAATGTTTAGAACATGTTTACATATGTAAAATTATTATTAAAATTAAAGGTAATCCCTGACAAGATCATGCTTTATCAATATAAATGAAAAAATGTCTGCCGAATGCATCAATAAAGCCCGGTTTCTTAATGGGACTGTGATTTCCATATTTTCGAAGGATGGCCCAGATTTGACATAACCGTCGCACAGTGGACAATCTAGCGGGACTAAAATCAACACAGGCATTTAAATGAAAAAGTAAAAAAAATATTTACAAATAATTTATTATTATTAAGAAAATAAAACATTATTTAATAAAAATTTCTCTTATTTTATTTTTTCTCACAGACATTTATTTTAAATTAATTTTGATTAAATCTTTTTATATTATAAACAAGTTTCAAAAATAAATTGATTTTGTAGTGCAACATAAAGATGTTTATAATACGATCTAATATTTTTGTAAGCAACATCTAATATTTACTAAATGTAATATATAATACTGCCGTCATAAGCTAAAAGGCGCTTACTCTAAATCATTTTTTTAAATGCATCATTGCATCGTACCCGAATTGCTTTAAAAATTACACATTTAAATCCAATAGTCCAACATTTTTAGAAATGTTTAATATGTAAACTTTATTTTATGCTGAAACTATAAGTAGTTAAATATTGAAGTGGAAAGAGTTATTATTACAGATATTTGAAATGAAACTTCTTTCTCACTTTTAAGAGGAGAATACTTAATTTGTGAATTTTTTTTTACATTTATATTATTATTTTAAAGTTCAGACCTTTTGCTATGGAATCCGTATTTGAGAAAATTATATATGCAAACTGAATTAATTCAATATTTACAAATAGTAGTTGAACGTTTTATAGCTTACGTTTGACTGGAGATTTTGCTCTCAACACTCGATATTTACTATTAGGTTTACTCATGTTATTTATTTTTGCTTCAGCTAATTCTTCTTTTTCTGACTTCGCCACATATAATATAATTTCACACACGTTTTATATAATTTCCCACCAAAATATTCACACTATCGATATTTTGACTTAAGATCCGATATTTGACTTACAGGATCTTATTATGACAGGATCTTACTAGGACAGTCCACAGTGTGGCCAATATGATTTTGGGATAAAATTCAGAATTCATTCTTAAATCAAGAATTTCTATTTATCAATAAATATAAATAATGAAAACATTTCGAACTTCATAATAGGAGGTCTTAATATTTTTTTTTTGTAATTATTACCATTTCAATAACAATTCGTAGTATCATTTCCTTGTAATGTAAATTAATGTTCAGAATAACAATATGACTGTTTAAAATCATGCAGGAAGATAATATATATATATATATATATATATATATATATATATATATATATATATATATATATATATATATATATTTTTTTCTACAGACCTTGTAGATCTTTGGCTGTCTGAACCAGCCTTCTTTCTCCACCTCTGCCTATCTTGGGGCACTGTTTTCCAGTTTGCTGCATGCATCTCTTTCGCATCTTTGTTGATCCTATCTATCCATCTGGTGTTTGGCCTTCCACGTGGCCTCTTGCCAACTACTGTGGCATTTATTGTTGTGAAGAGGCTTCCTGATGGATTTCATACATACCCCGCCCTTCTTAACCTCCTTGCCTTCATATCATGACGTATTGACTGACCAATTTCTGTAAGCAATTCTTTATTAGTCTTTCTTCTCCATGATTTTAGATTCTGATTCCATATCGCTCGGTTTATCGTGCGGAGGTCTTTCCTTTCAAATCTCTCGATTCTGCCTTCTTGGGTACCGGTTTGAGCCCAGGTCTCGCTGCCGTACTTCTTAACTGGTTTTTCAAAGCATTGTACACCCTTAATTTGAGATTTCTATAGATTTTTAGGGATTCCAGTACTCTTGAAAGAGAGAAGAAAGCTCTATTTGCGCTTGCTGTACGCTGGTCTATCTCTGTATGCTGGTTATTGACTGAGGTTATTGTGGAGGTATTTAAAGCTGTCTACTTTCGGGAATGTTCTGTCATCCACGCAGATACTAGTGTTGGAATGGATTTTTCGGCTAACTATCATATATTTTGTCTTATTTTCATTAACTTGCAAGCAGATTTGCTCTGCTTCTCTTAACAGAGTCTTAGTGAGTCTCTCAATATCCTCTTAATTGCTTCCAAAGACAGCTATGTCGTCCGCTTACGATAGGATTTTTTGTTTCATTCCGACGTTCACCCCTCCATTTTCGCGTGATGTTCTAATCACCTTCTCAAGGGCTAAGTTAAATTGCATTGGCGAGAGTCCATCTCCCTGCCGCAGACCTGTTCTAACTTCAAAGGCTTCAGACACATCTCCTTGTATCAGGACTCTGCATTTGGGGTCGTTTTTACACGCCTTCGTCAATCTCACCAATTTTCCGGGAATACCCAGCTGTCATGATTTTCCATAGGCATACATATATATAGGGGTCGGGGTGGCCGAGCGGGTTAACGCACCTACTTAGAAACCCAAAGGTTGTGAGTTCGAGTCCCGGTGCCAGCATTAATTTAATGTAATTAAATTAATAATTCTAGCAATTTATCACTCCCTCTACCGGGTATGTGAGGTCCGTCAGTCTACTGGAGGCAACTCACATAGGCCGGGCGTAGGAGTGATGACTCTACCCCGTGTACCTAAATTGAGAATCGCGGTGTGGTCTTCAATGTATGAATACTACTATACGACTATACTACTTACTACTGAATACTACTATACTACGATTACTTGGTCTTCTATGTATGAATAGTACATCGCGCGGCCTAAGATCTCCACGGTCTATAGTGCCAACCGAAAAAAAATAAATATATATATACGTTTATTGTATATTGTTATATTGTTTATTGTAAAACTGGTCAAGTTTGATCAACCATTAATTCCTAAAGTAAAATATTAAGTAACTGTATAACTATTAGAATAAGAGACGAACTTAAATCAAATGAAGTGATATTTTTGTTCGAAGTTCAAATGATACGATTTGAAAATAATAGCAATTTACTACCATCAACCATTTTTAAAGAGAAAAATATACTCACACAATCAAATACTAGTGTTTTTATATCCAGTAAATATTATTTTGTAAGAGATTTCAGAAATCAACTGGCCAGATACTGATACATCATTAGTTCCATGTTTACCTTTTGAGTCATCAAAACACAAAATGAAGCTTTCTGTTTATTTACAATCACTTTTTACTTCAATAGCATCTCTGAAATAGACTATACGGATCAAAAACCGGCAACAAAATGATTCGGCTTTTGTCTATAGAAGGCCGTACTGTACGTCGCACAGTGGTCTATGAAAAAAGTGATTATTTTAATTATAAATAAATTAAGAATGTATTTAAAGTACTTTATAAATGTGACAAAATTGTCAAGTTATACATGTTCAAACATCAAGAAATTACATAGACATTTTAAAATACAAGTCTGGGAAGGGGGTTCAATAAACTTTACTGTGAATGGTGGAGAAGCAACGATAATCATTTTTGAGCATTGCTCAAAGTGGACTTGCGCCGAAATAGTTATTAAAAAAACACACATGCAGTCCTAAATAAATAATAAATAAATTGTATTATTGCTATCCCCAATTAGTTATAATCTAGAATTATTAGGTATGTACGATATAACTGATTTATTTTAATAACTTAATCCTATGTATATAAAAAAAAAGTATACATTTATTTAATTATTATTTCTCGAATTAGGTATTACTAAAAAATCATAATAATAATCAATTACCATATCATTATTTTTATTTCAATAAAATTAGTTTAAGTTTATAAACCAGAGTAACCAAAAGTGACAATATAGCAAATTTTAGAATTTTAGGTTTTTCCCAATCCGGACAACAGTGCGTCGGTCGTTGGGTTCTAAGAAGCTTTTCATCTTCCTAATTTTATCTTGAAATCCCGCTCTTCTTAGTATCCGTTCCATAACTTCAGTTATAAGTTTACAATGGATTAAAGAGCAGTTACGGCTGAAAATTGGATACGAAAACCCGGGTGAAGTTAAGTTTCAAGTCCTTTCATTAAGTGGAGGCTGATTCCAGCGGGAAGTTGGCGGATCGAAGAGACCTGACAACTATCTAGGCGGACAGGTCTAATTAGTCGGCTACAGAGCACTGCCCTCTCCAGTGATCCACCGAGATTCTACGGTTCCCAGATAGTCGAATACGAAGGGAAATAGTATCTCAGTAGAAGACAACAAATATATTTCTAAAAAAAATATAATAATTGGTTTTAAAAGATTTGGGAGTACAATAAAATTAATCCGCATTTCAAAAGGTTTATTTGACATACCGAATCTCCAAAATATAATGAAAAGTTGATACAAAAAACGATGAGTGAAAGAAGCGACGAATGGATGGATGGCAAATATATTTTAAATAGCTTTAGAAAAACAGGTATCCGAGAATTTCTGACATCAGTGAACGTCATGTCAAACAGGCTTAAAAGAAGCAAAAGCTGCTTAAGTATATTTTCATTAAAAAATCCGGCCAGAATTACCTTGTGCGATTGTTTTTTATATTCGTACTATAGGGGGAAAGTTCCGATGATTCAAGTTCCAACAAATTTCCTAGCATTTTTCAAAAAATTATTATGAAATTCTATTCAACCTGATAAAATATATATCAGATTAACATAAACTAAATTACAAGTGCTACATGAGCTCCAACTCAGCTCATGTTGGACAGCTATGAAATTGCCGGTAATCAAACAGTTATTATAAGATAAACGTCATAATATATTATTAAAACTCGAACCTCCGCCAATAAAAAAATTAAATATTTAAAATAACTTACCTTTACTTTACACCGGACCGGAATATTCCAATGCTGACAATGCCTGAAAAATAAATATCAATAATTAAAACTTCGAAATAGTAAGACATATATTATTTATTGAACTATTGCATTAAATGGAAAAATTAAAACGTAAAAATTTATTAATAAATTAATTTTTCGTTAATACAAACATAATCTACTTGAGTCGTTATTAGTAGGTATATTTTATAAACATGAAGAAGTATAAAATTCAATATAAAAACTATTGTTTGAGGATGATTTTAATAATAACTTGGATGTTTATCCTCAACGTAAATTTAATTATTTTCTATCATCAGTTGAGTATGGTGTTATCATTTCTAAGTCAAGCGAAAAACTTACTACCAGATTTTGCTTCCAAATTGTTTTTTGAATGCCATTCTTGAAAAGAAAAGAAATTCATTCTCTGAAAGAAAATCCAAATCAAATGACGAGATGAGACCAGTCGCAATTTCCTCTCCGCAAATCTCACTACGGGCGTACTTGAAAAATGCACAATGGATTCGAAAAACTGAAAACATGATTGAAATTATTCTAGCTCGCATGCCGCACTTTATAGTCATGGGAATAGTATTTTTTCGTTAATTTTTAACACATTGGGCTATTAAAAAAAAAAAAGGTTTTCCATATCTACCCATAATCGTTGGTAAAAAATGTGCTAAAAAAAACAACCTTAATTAAGTTGGGAGACTATCAATTTATTGGAACCTTTCATAAAAACATGCGAGTTTCACTCAGTAAAAAAAATTTTGAAAATTATTAGTAAATGTATTTTTTTATTTTTTTCTACTGACAGTAGTGCCAAAACGGCCATAACGATTTTGATGAAACTTGCCTAAAGTAATAAGGAAAATAAAACTTTTTTCGCGCTTGGCTCAAAAAATATACATTTTATGGCGATTATGTATAAAATCATTAGACAGATGACTACTTTCCAATCAAAAAAAAAAAAAAAATCATGAATTCCATATTAATAAAAAAAACACGTGCGCGCATCACACAACTTTCTCTTATATCCGTACTTGAAATAAATTTTTAATTTTCCAATTTAGTTTCCAGGGAAATTCCATTTAGTTTCCATTGATACATTTGGTTTCCATTAAATAATATAACAATAAAAATTATTATCAACAGTAATCATTAAAGTTTATGAGTTATTCGTCACACATCCATTACCTTCTACGGCTTTGTATGTTAGATATTATTTTTTCTAAAATCTGTAGCTTTCCAAAGGTATATTGTACATCTATATTGCTACTCTTATTTCCGAAAATTTGTTTTCAACCTAGGAAAATATTTCTCATTTTTTTTCTCCTTTAGTTAATAATCGAATTCTTTCATAGTATATATTTATTCATTTTTCATTACCGCTAACAAGGAGAGACGGTTAACTATTTTAAATAAACAAAAATAAAGGTACTTTAGAGGATTTTTTTTTTTATTTGGCATTTAAGCACTGTCACACTATTTAAATGAGCTTAAAACCTAAGAGATATTAAAGGGCATTTAATTGTACATTGCTATAACGAGTTTGATCAAAATGCGACATTTTCTGAAAAAAAACCCTGCTGTAAGTGGGCGTTCTTTTTCCTATAAATGTGCATTTTATCAAAAAAAGGTCCAAACAAAAGTTGTTCAGCTGAAGATCTCCTACAAAAACGGTCTAGTCACATTTTAAGCTAAAACTGACGGTAACGGTTCAACGGAGCGTCAAACCTGTGAAATTTTCACAGGTATTTCAAGAAAAACTCGCTGTTAGCGACCTTTACGCTCAGTAACTATCCTAAATTTGCTCAGGATACGAATATGTTGACCCAAAAATCGAAATTATTTTCAGCTTTAGATCACCTACAAAAATGTCCAGTTAAGTTTTAATCTGAAACTAACGATAACGGACCTATTTATTTCATAAAAATATCTTCTGTAAGTGGGATATTTTTTTTCTCAGGAAATATACATTTAATGAAAAATCGTTTCAAACAATAGTTGTTCAGCATTGTTTAACTACCTGCAGTAGTTACCAATGCGCCCTATCCACCAAAGATGGAACTACGGCAGTGGCTAACACCTATTAAAACTACCAAGAAACCCGGAAAAAACTACGTTAATGCTAGTGAAATAGCCTTAACTGTTGTACATATAATGTTACATGAAAACCATGTATTTAATTATAGTGATACGCCCGATAAAATTGGTATGATTCGGCCACATCTCCGTCATGTCAGTTGCTCGGGGGGATATATGTGCACCCTGAACGAATTGAATTATGCACTTCTGAACACGTAAGATTTTTTTCGTCACTAACTGGCCCATAACCATCTAACAAATATTTTGGATAAATTAAAAATAAAACGTGAAATAGTGTTTAGATTTCTCCTTATGCAGACATTTTTTCTTTTATGACATTCTAGAGAATATTAAACTTTTTTTCTCGAAGTTGCATCTCTTTTTTTCGTCGAATTTCCGAAGCACAATCAGAGCTTTACGAGTCGTATAAGAAATGGGAGAGGTAGAACTCTTGTTGGGGGTGGAGGGAGAAGGGAGATTATTTGACCAGATACAATAATCGGAGTGTGTAGTATCGACTGACCGTTGGAGTGCCAGCTGCTGCCGGACATAACTCACAGCTGTATTATACAGAACCGGCTCTACCTGCCCGATTCACTTGCTAATGTCCTCAACAGCAGACTCCACTTCCAAGTCAATAGCCTTCTCCAAATTAGTATGTTCCAACAGAGAGATAAAATATTTAATGATACTAATGAGGATCGAACTAAAACAGACAAGATAATAAAAAATATAGAAATATAAGTTTTAAGAGTCGGTAAATACACGTTACTCCCATATCTAATTATTATGATAAAAATGTAAAAACTAAAACTCATTAATCAAGGACAAATTCAATCATAAAAAATTCTGTAACAATACGTAATTTTTTTATTATTTGATATTTACAACTATATACATACAATTTTTTTTTTTTGCTTTTATAATTAAATTTGGATAATTTGAATTGTATTAGGTCCATATTAGATTGAGATGTATATGATTATACGTATTATATAGTAATAACACATTAAACAATATGATAGATAACATTAAAAATATGAAACATAAAATGCTATATGTAAAAAGGAAATGATAAAATGCATATTGAGGAAACACCAATTTTTTATTTATATTTCAGAGAGAGATATACTGTTTTTAATTCTCAAATACTTACAATCAGCCACAAAACCAATAATTAATGATGATCTAATTAACCATTCATACTGTGTTTACAATCAGGATAATATGCAATATAAAGAAAATTAAAATAACACAGCATTACTCTTTACAATATTTACACTCAGCCTGGGAAACTCCGAGCCTAGCTATGCCACAATTGGGGGGGGAGGGGGGAAATGCAGGACTCTAGGTGATCCCAGCGTTTTTTTCTTAGCTGCGTCAATAGTAATAAATGCCACTATAGGCTATGGCCGCAGAAGCTCAGGACTTGAGTGGTCACACTTGCTAGTTTTGCACATTGTGAAATTATTTGAAAATACATTGGCCGATGTATTATGTTTATTCCATAAACATAGGTAACTTTAGAGAAAGATTTAGTTCCTTTTAGTTTGACGTAACATTTAAATTATTTTTTTATTATTTATTTGTATTTTTCTTTTTGCAGTGCTTGTGAGGTATAAGTTTCATACTAACCTATTTTGATATTACCACAGTTTCCTAATTTACAACCTCATATATCTCAATTAGTATGAACTAAGTTTTTCTTATATTCCTATCTCAATTAATTAATTGATCAACAAATATCCAAAGAACAAGCCATGCTTGTAAATAATTTTAAATAAGTAGGTAACGTGGAAGAAAAACAGAATAGAATTGTTTTATATTGTGTAGCCATTTTTAATTTTTATATTTACTTAAGCTCACGAAAGTATCAATTCAATAAAGGTGTAAATATCTGGTGTCCACTGGCACGACGTTCCTTACCACTTCGGGAGCAATGCCCTATACAAAAATTGTTTGCTGTATTTTTGAAAATATAGGGACTCGATTAGGATTTTTAATTTTGGCTAATTAAGATTATTAATTATCTTTCAAATGTGCATCTTGAATGTCCCGGGAGATGTATAGTTTTCGTGGTTAAACTAAACTAAAAACAGTAAACGGTTTCCTTAGGAACACGCCCAGAATACTTTAGAAACATGGGTACTATGTCTAAAACGCTGTATCTTTTCAAATCGATGGTCCGATTTCGATGATTTTTGGTTTTATAGAGATTTTAATTACGATGATTTTTTTTTAGATTATAGTCAGGTAACATACAGGGTTTAACTTTCTGGCTCTAAGAAACCATTGAATCCCTCATATATCCAGTCCTTTCAATTCAGAATCTTTCACAAAATCCACAATATTCCTTATTATGTCACAAATGAAATATATTTGTATTTGTATTGTAGCCATATTGGCTTTAATATCCCTTATAATGCAGATTAGGAACAGATAGGTATCTTTACTTCAATTACATAACCACACAAACCCAATAGTTTCTGACATAGTTTTCCGGCATCTAAGTAGAAGATAACCTCAGGATCTTCTAACATTGAACTCATTGGAGTGTTACAAATCGATAGTTTTTTACTAGTTAGTAAAATTAAAATAAATATGTTTAAGGACTAAGTGAACTCTTTCTTCCTTGTTAATTATTATGTTATAAAAATAAAGGCAGGCTGTTGCTATTTCACCAATTTTATTTATTTTTATGCAAATTTTCGGCCTACAAGACATCCCAGGTTATCTCAAATAAGTCCTTCTTAAATTTATTCCACAAATCCCTTATCACTGACTTTTGCAGCCTTACATATGTTTGTTGATTTAGGTAAATGCTTTTATCGATAAAAATAAAGATAGACTGTTGCTATTTCACCAATTTTATTTATTTGTTTGAAACGTTTTCCGATAAAATGCATATTTCCTGAAAAAAAAAATGCCTTTTTTTAGCGTTTATTTTGGCTAAAATCATAATAAAGCTACCGATTTCGATTTACGGATTATGATATTCGTAATCTACGCAAAGGAGGTAGCTGATAGATTAAAAGGTATAAATAGAAGATGGCAAGGTGAAAATGACACGGGCCTCAGCCCAAGGGGAACCTCGAATTGGCCTTCATAATAATAAAATACAATATCAAATTGTATTATATGTAGTAACACAATTAATATCTAACATTGTATTATTATGTATAGCACACAGCCACGTCTTCAAACGTTGAGTAAGAAGCCTCAAATTTTGACTGCCACGGGACTCCAAAATCTTACGCCACTATACTGGCCGACACGATAATCCATTCATGAACTGATAATTGTGAACTGGGTTTGTAACCAAACTGTTTTTGATATAGTTCCAGACAAGCAAGATTGAGAATCCTTAAAAATTCATATTTTTGGTACTAGCCTAATATTACGTCATGAAACCAGGGAAGAAAGGGTTTGGTCTAGCGTGACAATTCCCAGCTCGTAAAATCACGCATTCTCATTTATTGAAATTATTTCCTAAGAGATTACTTTTATAAGTAACATGATGTTATCTAACTTCTTAATACTAAAAAAAAAAACTTATAGCTTGATCTTATCTTACGGTACTGTGGGTGAATGCGATGAAGGGATGAAGACCGCCAAGCCCAAGAAGATCAAGTGTCAAAAGAAAATTAGAAATAATTTAAAATAGAAAATCAATGAGTTTCTTTTGAAATTCTTTATTTTAATTTTTTTTTTTTTTTTGGTGGTCATCCGGGAGATTTAAAAAGATGGTTGGATGGCGTGGAAGAAGTCCTCCAACAACTTAAAATCTGACGATGACGCACCAAATAGAGTGCGTATAGCAATTTGTTTATGCGTATAGCAACTGATAGAGTGGAATGGAACATGATAATGGAGAAGTCTCAAGTTCTAAACAGATCGTAATGCTATTAAGTGAGTGAGTGAATGTACAATAGTTGTGATATTATAAATGTTCTTTGATAATTAAATTGAATCCTGATGATGAGGCAAAAACCTTGAAACATTGGTGCTAATGTATACAACATAATGTATGTTTGTTGATTTAGGTGAATGCTTTTATACATTTAGAGATTGATAAATTAGATTGACCCTTCTATAGCATCATGCGGATGTCAACTGCTTTTATAAATAAAAATAAAGGCAGGATGTTGCATTTCACCAAGCCATCCTCAGTTATCTCAAATAAATCCTTCTTAAATGGATCCCACAAATCCCTTATCCCTGACCTTTGCAGCCTTACACTGGTCATACTTCATATATGTTTGTATGATTTATTTAGGTTAATTATTTTATATATAAAAATAAAGGCAGGCTGTTGCTATTTCACCAATTTTATTTATTTTGATGCAAATTTTCGGCCTACAAGACATCCTCAGTTATCTCAAATAAGTCCTTCTTAAATTAACTCCATAAATTTGCATCAAAATAAATAAAATTGGTGAAATAGCAACAGTCTATCTTTATTTTTATCTATAAAAGCATTCACCTAAATCAACAAACATATATGAAGTATGACCAGTGTAAGGCTGCAAAGGTCAGGGATAAGGAATTTGTGGAATAAATTTAAGAAGGACTTATTTGAGATAACTGAGGATGTCTTGTAGGCCGAAAATTTGCATTAAAATAAATAAAATTGGTGAAATAGCAACAGCCAGCCTTTATTTTTATAACATAATAATTAAGCAAGGAAGAAAGAGTTCACTTAGTCCTTAAACATATCTATTTTAATTTTACTAACTAGAAAAAAAATTCGATTTGTAACACTCCAATGAATTCAATGTTAGAAGATACTGAGGTCATCTTCTACTTATATGCCGGAAAACTATGTCAGAAACTATTGGGTTTGTGTGGTTATTTGAAGTAAAGATACCTATCCGTTCCTAATCTGCATTATAAGGGATATTGAAGCCAATATGGCTACAATACAAATATATTTCATTTGTGATATAATAAAGAACATTGTGGATTTTGTGAAAGATTCTGGATTGAAAGGACTGGATGAGGGATTCATTGCTTTCTTAGAGCCAGAAAGTTAAACCCTGTATGTCACCTGACTATAATCATTTATGAACTAATCGTAATAAATTGAAAGATAAGAGCGTTTCTCTTGTGAGTGATCAGGAACAACGAGCAGTTTCCTTTCGATTGAGTCAAGAGTCAATAGCTCATTCTGGTCATGTCAGTAGCTTTTCTGGATAACGTCCCCCCGACAGCGGATCTGTTCAACACGGATGAACGAAATATTATTAAAGGATACTGAAGGACAGGAACTGGTAGGTTTACGATTAAGGCGCCTTACTCTGGGAAGTAAATTGAGTTTCAACCATCCAATTTTAAGAAATAACGAATTATTTTAAAATTTCCTTACCCAAGCAGTTGTTTAGAATATTAAAACTCAATATTTTGATCACCCGAACTGGAGATTGAAACCTAAAAAAATCATTATTCATCGAATTAAAAAAAAAAAAATCAATTTACATCGCTCAATTTTCCAAGATCAAGATATTTTCGCAGCAAATTAAACTGAAAAAAATATCAAAGATGCATAGCAATTGTGCAAAATGTAATTGAAGTGTTACGATTACATTTTTTTTTTTTATTATTGTTTCTCATAATAGTATGTACCTATTTAAAGATAACGTTAAATAAAATGTATAATTAATAAATTTAAATTAATTCTAATTTTCTAAATAAAACTTAAAGAAATAATATATTCACTTAAACAATAATAGACTTGAACAATCACGCCCTTCACATTTCTAGAAATATAAAACAAGATTTTAATAATAAATAGGCGGGTTCCTTCTACAACATATTCACAAACGAGTAAAATAGAATTAATTATATCACGATTCAAAATACGTTTGTGATGATGAATAAATCGAATAGGAGTCCTCGTGGAGAAAGATTCCTTAGAGAAAAGTTTTTACTATTCCAGTGTGAGGTTTTATCCTTCAAAGTTCAGGTAGGTGAACCACATTTTTAGGGAAAAGACACTAAGGGAGTTATTTAAATATTTTTATTTTATTATTAAAAATTTTTTAATAATAAAAAAAGTAGTTTATGTTAAAAGGCAGTAACAGCCTAAGTTTTTCGCTATTTCCGCAGTATGCTCGTTAAGCTCAGCAATATGGCCGCCGTATTGAATAGGTTGATATGAATCGTAAATCAAAGTTAATTTCTATGAGATCAGTCGAATTTCGAAAATGATTATTTCATTTCTGAAAATGCGTACGTTTTTCCTTTTCTTTTATAATCACATTTTCAAAATGGAATAACTTGGCAAAGAAATGTGGAGACCGTTTGTAAGCAAAGAATATCGAATAAAAAAACAAAAATAAATAAAAACCTTCTTACTAAAAAGAAACCATCACTGAGATAGGGGATTGGTGGGCTAAAGCAAATACAGATGCATACACTAGGGCCGGACTGTAGGAATAGCAGCTGAAATGGGATTCGCTTCATCATCTTTCGACTCAATTTATTCCATCTCTTCATACCTCATTATTCAGCCTTGGTACCCTTAATTAATAAATATTCTTGTCACTGTTATTACTTTTTTAGGAAAAGATAAAATGAAGAAAAATAAATAAAAATGAATAAATAAGTAAAATAAAATATTACATTAAATAGAAGAAAAAAAAAAACTATAATAGGAAAAATCATTTATGAATTCTGAGACCTCTGATATTTTACTAGGTTTAAATTAAAAACAGGTCAAAATCGTCACATACATTATACTTATCTTCGTTATCTCCAAATATTGTAATGTTGAGCATTCCTCCATGGTGGAATGGTAGAAAAACGAACATGGTAGATTTTTTTTTTGTTTCGATAAAAGGAACTAATGTTTAAGTTTAAATTTAATATAATAAACCGATAAATGTTGCAACTTGTTAAAAACAACCGAACCGTTTTATTTTAAATGCTCTGTTAATTGGTAGTCCCCTTCCAAATAGGGAAAAACTCCCTTCCCTAAGGCGGTTTAATTGTGGATTAGAGAAGAGACCCTCGGGTCTAAAAATGAAAAAATATGTACAGTCTAGGATTAACAGGCGTTTTCTTCATAATTAAAAGGCATTTGAAAAGATAAGTTATTCTCAACCGTAAAGAATTAATCTTAAGATGAAAATAAATGTATTAATTAACTACCATGATAAAGATAGTCAGGAAAAAACATCAACGCTAAGTGATTAAACAGAGCATTAAACAAACGTACTTCTGAAATATAAGATCGCAATTTAAATTTCTGATTTGAAGCTTAAACCTAGTAAAAAGTTATATGAAAATCACAAAACAGAAAAAAAAATCGCCTTTTTTTCATTATGCAATAATTAGATGATCGTTAACGCCATATTTACGATTTGTTTCGGAGCTCAAAAAATTAGGCCTCTGCTGATAAAAATGAAAGTAACGCAAACATAATTACTATATTAAATACTACTAATTAACCGGACATGACTTCTAAGATAACCATCAATAGAGTGAAATATGGGTTTCCTTTCCTTTAACGGTTCATTAGCTCATATAAATAGCTGGTTCTTCAACTGCACTTCAGTGCTCCAAAATAACTGTGAACTTAATTTTGAAAAAAAATTCCTGTTCTAACTTAAACTTTTTCTAAGGAACATTTTTGAAACAGTTCATGCAAGAATATTTATTCAATTTCTTACGAAAACTAATGGGTCAGAACTTTATAGTAAAAATTGTTTCCAGAAATTTATCGTAAGAACTTTCATAATAAAAGCTCAAAAGGACTTCTATATGAAAGTTCTCATTATTAAAGTTCCCACTTAATTATGGAAAATATTTAGGGAATTGTGTCCTGACAGGCTTTCTTTATCTTTAAAAGTTATCTCTTCAAATAAGAATTCTATAGGCGTTTTTTTTAATTTAAAAAAATTTTTGTATTGAAATTAAAAACTTATTTGGTATTACTATTAAAAACTTATTATAATGGTAAATTAAATAAATAAAAATGTAATTGTTTTTCTATTTTGTATTTTATTTCAAATTTTATTTATACCAATGGCTTTTTGTTTGTGTGTATGTGTTTGCTCGTCTAACAAGGAGATTTAAAAAAAAAAAAAAAAAATTAACAATACAACTGTGCCATTAGGTTTACTCCTAGGGAACTCATCCCCTCCACGAAGATCTCCCTCAAGGTATGTGAAATTGTATATTTGGGAACTTTTATTTTAAATGTTCTAGTGGGAATTACCAGAACTTTTCTAAAAATGTTTTGGCAAGAACTTATATTAACAGAACTGTTATCAAAAACTTCTAATGATATAAGTTCGTAAGGAACTTTTTATCAGAAGGTTCTTTTGTGTCGAACATTTATGTTAATGCTTTAATTGTAAAAGTTCTTGTAAAACAGTTAAACTGAAACTTCTTTAAAAAGTTCCATGATTGTTTCGTACCCTTCTACACTTTAATAACGGCAATGTTCTGTGAGTGCATAAACTTTAAAAAATAAATACAAAATAAAGTCACTTCTACGAAACTTAAATTAACAAGACCAACAATAATTTGTTTATTTAATTAATTTTAAAGAAAACATTCATTAAACTGGAACAGCTGATCGGCTTTTGCGTATAATAAAACGATTTAAAAAAATCAAAAAAATAATGTAATTTCAAATACATTATTCAATACTTCAATGAACCGGGGGAAAAAAAAGGGCACCCTACTTTGTTTGCATTTGAAAATATTGGATTTTGAGTATTAGTCAGGATAATATAAAAATTAAAAAAATAAGAACCAAGGATTTATAAAATTTCTCTGTAATACTTCAGGTTTTACCTTTTATTATGATCCAAGTTCGGTTCTCCACTCGCATACATTTTTGTCTCAAAGATTTCTTTTCTTTTTTTTTTTCGGAAATAATTCTGAAATAAGATAGGAGTCATTCACGGCTCGAAGAAAAATATAATTGAATTTTTAATAACTTTGAAAACTTACTTTCAACTTTATGCAGGAGATAAAAGATGGAGGAAGCAAGTATCGGGGCGTATTGATTGGTGAGAAAGAACGGATAAGATTTGGAAATTCAACAAGCTTGCACATTTGAATAATGATTTTCCTAATTATTCATATCCATATATCCAGATATCCATTTTTTATCGATCTACGACCATTTTACATATTCACGAATAAACAGTAGCATAGTAAGTATCCAGGATTTAATTTGATTTAACCACGGTTTTGTTCAACCATCATATGGCCTCAACGGGTAATGACTTACATATCCCTTCAAAACCACCTTACCAACATTTATATTAAGTTTCAAAGAAAATTAATCAAGACCCTTCAAACTTCATAAATTGATTCACTCAGAGAGGGCTACTTTTCGGGAAAAAAATTATCATTTTCAAATCCAATATCTATAATTATAAATTAGACTAGAATAAGCATAGGTTCAAATTCTATCATCATTAAATTTTTTTGGTATTTACGTATTTCATGGTCGACCAACATTTGTTATATAACCTAGCCTGTTACTTTCTTATCATTATTAACATGTTTATTAATCTGATTGCTGTCGTAAACGTGATTTTAAATACTTCAAACCATGATCCTTTTCTTATTGTAATCCACTTCTAACAATGTCTAACATTACATTTCCATTGGTTAAGATTGAAGTAAATGGACATATCATTGCCCATTCTCGCACAGTTTCGTGGATGGAATTATTCCAAAATTTTGAAAATATTTCACTGCATCTTCTTCCCAAATTTTCATCACTTATCCTCCAAAAAAGAATATAAAAATCCAGGGCTCCAAAATAACTGAGCACTTTTATTTTGAAAAAACTCTGGTTTTAGCTTACACTATTTATTAGATCCTTTTTTGAAACAGTCTATGCAAGAACGTTTTTGTAAGACCTTTTATTCAGAACTTTTATTAATTTTTTTAATAAAACATATTAAAAGTTCGGTTTTAGCCAAACATAATAAAAAGAAACCACAGTTATTATAAAACAATGTAATAATACTTTAGAAATAATGTTAATAAACAAAGCAGAAATAAGAAAGTAACGGATAGGTTATATAACAAATGTTTGCGATCCTGAAATACGTAAGTACCAATTTTTTTAAACCACTATCTAAACATATGTCTAACAATAACCATAATACGCCTAAATGTTATTATGACTTGAAAAATGGTATCACTTATATTATATAAATAGAGAAAAGCAAAATTAATTAATCTATTAATCTGATACCATTAATTTTTACCGTTACTTTTGAACTATGTATATTTTATTTCATTGTTATAATATCATATTTTATTTGTCATATTATTTCAATAGCGCTTCATATACCATTTACATATTTAAACCATAAATTTTTGATAAGTTAGAAGGAATAAAAATTATTTATCAAGATTTTATAAACAATATTTCTTAAGTTTTTTAAATATCTCTTATCCGTCAACATTATAGAATTGTTTTTAATTTTGTTTACAGTATTTAAAATCTGATGTTTGGGATAATTTAAATAATTATTAATTTGAGAAAAAAATATATTGAACCAATAATTCATGGATACTATGTGCAAATCATGGTAAACGTTTAATAAATAAGACTGGAGAACAAAAAAATATTTCATATATTTTTGTTGATTTAAGGTGAATGTAATATATAGAAATAAATGCATGCTGATAATATTTCAGCCCAAGTTCATTTATTTAGATTCAAATTTTCGGCCTTTAAGCCATCCTCAGGCATCTTTCAAAAATTTGTTAAAATGCATACAACACAATACATTAAATCCAATCTGGACTAAGTCCAAATCTACAAAGTAGTCAAAACTTTAAAAAATTACTAAGGAGCCACCTCGTCATCACAGGTAGTACTTAATAAATGAAATTGTGGTGAAATATTATCAGCCAGCATTTATATATATAAAAAAAAAAAAACTTTTTTTGTGTGGTATAAGTATTGGAGAGAATTTTGATTCGGGTGATTCCGCGAAAAACGTCAAATTCTCGCCCCAAGCTGTTTTTGAGCCTTCTATTTGGTATTTGAATGAGAAAAAGACTTTTAAGAAGTACCCTCTATGTTCTATTACTCTCATTACAAGAAATAATTACTTTCTTAATCAGTAATCAGTAATAAAACATCAAAAACCTCTCCCTCCTGGCTGTCCCACTCAATAATTTTACACTACAACAGTTTTTGTGAGCGTTCTTCAAGGATTTTCAAGTTCAATGAAAATATATATTCCCTTGAAATTTCATCAGGTTTCATTCCTGCAGGTTCATTTTTTTTCAAATATCATATCATTGAAAATTACTACTCACTAAATCAATGCACCATGGGCCCAACCTCTCCCCCTTCGGGCTAAAACACTAAAAAAGGAGAATATTTGTGTTTCCACCTGTGTAGCAAATTCGAACCTTCCACTGGTGGATGTCACCATACTAGGCTGACTAATCTTGTTGAATGAAGTCTCATTCCAGTAGTTCTATTGAAAGTAATAGCATGAAAAATGTGATTCTGTTTTGATTCGGCCTCTCTCCCTTGACTTTTATAATATCAGTAGTGGTGAATTATTTTATAACCTTTATCAGCAAGTTCAGTGTGGAAGAAACAAGATCCTCATGCGCCATGTTTCTTCTATTTGCTTGATGGTCAATCATGTTTTTGTTGGCATTTCTCTCCTAACCTCTCTTGAAAGTTGAGAAACCAGAGGAGAGAAGTTCGGTCCAAGGCAGAGACGAAAATAAATCTATTTATGATTACCTTGATTTCTGTAACTTATTATCACTAACACGGGGAACCCACGGTAGATTTGTTGTCGATTTCAACAAAAAATAATTCTGGTGGTTCTACAACGAAAAATATTGGCATTTTAAATTTTTGTTTACAGTCACGGCCTATCATTCAAGACATCAACTCCTAATTTCGTTCCGTTTAATTTAATCAAATTAGTGACGATACAATCATTCAACTGTGTTCAGTTTCAGTCATCACGTGAGGCTAACTACATTCAGCAGGCCGATGAAGTTTAGTCATCTGATTCTCAGTGAGTAACGAGATAAAGCAATTGAAATAATTCAGAAAGAAAATATTTTAATGTATTTAACTTTTTTTTTTATTGTTGCAAAGAAGTAAAATAGTATTTAATTAAATAGGGTTAGTTCAATTTATCATATAAATAAATATTTGGTACAACTTTACAAAAGAGGCGCTTTATCACTGGTACTCCAGATCTTACCCGAAGGTCGCCGGACTAGCATACTCTAGCGCCATTTGTGCTAACTGCTTTGCATTCAATTGTAGCATTCGTATTCATTGCAATTATTAAAATTATTAGTGTCTTAATTACATATTATTTAAAATTGTATTGTAAGTGCTGTCGACTTCCAGTGATCTGGGGAAGTTGTAGGAATAATTTAAAGGAGTGATAATTTAAATTACGGTTAGGACCCGACCTCAACTGAATAGGAACTTTTGGGGTTTGTTTATCCCTTGAGCGAGGGTAGCGAGTGGAAGGCGTCAGCTGTGATCTATTTAAAGCAGTAATAATTGAAATTATGGTAAGACCCCGACCTCAACTGAAAAGGATCCGTTGCTGTTTTGTTTATTTTTTGGGCGAACGTAATGAGCGGAAGTCGACAGCACTAATAATTTAGCAAGTAATAAAGATGTATTTGTGGTTATTGATTTATTAAATAAGTCTGAAGGTTGTTTTTCTAAGGATATTTGAAGTGTTTTACTGAAAAATGAATATCTGATAAATTATGCATAACAGTGCGATGCCACTTTGTCCACCTAATTAGGAAGGCAATCTTAAGGGAATGAGTAAAACAAAATTAGAAAAATCGAAAAAAAAATGCATTGAACCGCTCAGGTCAAAATCGACGTTTTCCGTGGATTCACCTATACATTAATGTACCAAGGTATACGAATTATAGGTTCTTTGTTCAAATTGATTCTTTTATAATTATAGTTTCAGTTTAAAAGAATAGGTACTCATATAAACAGATCTATCGAAAAAAAAAAAAATTCTGTAATCTAGTCCCTAGTGTTTATTCATGGATAATAATTCTTTAAGCACCTTGTTTATTTGTTTTGTTTATGTCGTTATTACGTAGGAAGAAAGACATTCGTAGGTGTAAATAAAATTTCGTTGTTTTTTCTTCCTTTATTTTCTACCTTTATGTTTTTACTGCTTAACTTCTAATTCTATTTAATTGTCCGGGTGTGGCAGACAATTATTTATTATGACAATTATATCAGCCGTAGATCGATCCTGGGGTTGGGAGATCCTTCTGGTGCTCACCCAGCCTCTATAAAGTGGGTACCCTTAATTTGGGAAAAAACTTGGCGGTTGATTATGATTATGGCCGAATCAACTCCTTGCACAACCGTTGGCCTAGAAACAGTACGGTCCTTACCAAATACTGAACCCAAGACCCTTATCGGGTTGAGTGGTAAAGGTTTTTTTTTTTTTTTTTTTTTTAAGCCTCTTTCTACATAAGCAAATAAATATGTAAGTAAAAGTAGAATTTCAAGCAATGACGTCTGGTCCCAAAGCACTCAGTTATCGATGGACTGAATTCTCTGATCATCGTACCTTATCGTTCCTCTTTAATCCGATTTCCTCCCTTCCACTTTATTCATATTGAAGATCGGCACTCCCTTTTATGTTCTTTCAGGTAGGAAAAAGAAACTCTTCAAGGCAATTCCTGTTTCCTAAAGTGGGGGGACCCTTTGGTACTAATCGTATTTACATAATAACTTTTCATTTTGTCGTGACATTTATGTTATTTCCTTCCAACATTCACTTAATTAATTTATGCAAATACTAATTTAAATATTCTTACTTTTAGAAGCGACTAATTAAATAACGTTCTAAATAAATGTTTACGATCCAATTTTATAAAATACAGAATTTCAGGAAACATAATATCTTTTTATGTGGTCTGATTAGATAATAAAATCCATGAGTGAAGCAGAATAGCGCATACCAAAAGGTAAAAAAAAATTATAAACTTTATATGAAAAAATTGACAGTTGGTAATACACAGGATTGTTGGGAAAGTCGTATGTTATTTCAGAAATGTATGTTAAATAAAATATTAAATTAACTTTTAAAAATATAACTATGCGGATCCAAATCTTTCTTGTTCACTGTGATGTTTCTGGATATTGAATAAAATACAATTTCTTTTAATTATTTTAATAAAAAACATAAATGATATCAAATTAATATTAAATGTATACAATTACACATTTATAGGTAACAACAGATAATTGAGTAACGCATTCTTGCCAATGATGCCTTTCGCTTAGAGGATCATGAAGTTCAAGTGTCTGTGATATCAGTTTCTGTGTTGAGGCTGTCCGTATTTTCTTTTCATTATAGTTATTCCTAGGAGGTAAAAGCCTTAAAAAAACGACCATTTTATGACATTACACATTCCCTGGTTTAAAGCCAACAAGTGCAGATGTTTCCGTATTTTAACAATATACTAAGTTGAGCCCCAAAATAATATCACACTTCTAAAACAGTTATCCGAGTTGAGATCTGTTATGCCTCACCCGTTTGGAGCTCGACTTGCAAAACCAATTACAACTAAAAAGTTGTAAAAGTTGGTGGGTTTTGGGTTAAATTTAGATAGATAAGTTTAGGAAAAAATTCATGACTGGCCAGGTAACACTAATGACAGATCACCCTGATTTCATAATCACCTTAACTTCAGTAACTAATTCGCGGTATGCATCCTAACATTTGTGAGAAAAAAAATCCATCAGCATTCAAGACTAAATAAAAAACAAAACTTAGATCCTTCTGAAAATAATTAGAAATTGGCGGTATTTCTTGTTTCCCTCTTTTCAATGATTATCGCATTTTATTTATAACCGATTGGAGATGTGTTAGTAGAAAACTAGGCCTAGGTGTTAGAGACGAAGAGGTGTTTGAGGATGTGCAGTACTAGATACGGAATGAACAGAGGCAGAGTGCGAGAGGAAATTAAAGTCGGTATAAACTGTAAGATTCCCTTTTATGACCGTTCCGTTCTCTGAAATACTCAAGTCAAGTCGCTTTTGTGACACCTTTATTACCTGTGACGGAAATCCGCAGTAAAACCCTTTAATTTTCAGTATTCCCGAAGCAAATTCCGGTAACTTGATGAACTTTCTCAATTTTGGCGTGATGGAATGATACAAATAAGATTTGCGTACCAACTACCATACATGCCAAAACATGACAGTGAATTATAACAGTAAGGCATACAGCGGTCGAACTAATTTAAAAAATTGATATAGATGGAATAAATGAAGAGAATGGAACAAATGAAAAAAAAATATATATTTTATATTTAATTTAATTTTCATATAATTATTCATAAAAAAAATTGAAAAGAAGTGAGTCATCGGCACTAGCTCCGTTTTTAACAGAACATATATAAAACATAAATTTCACAAAAGATATATAAATAATTAACAACGCCATGATGTTACAGTAATTAAAAATGGTTAATGTAAAAATGACAGGCTGAAAACACAATATGTTAAGTACAAATTTCATGGTTTCATACTAATGGGAGGGTCCGGGAGGTCACAAGGACGGTTTTGATATAAAATATAAAAAAATATAATAAATAAAATATTAATATAAATATAAAATATAATATTTATTTATTTAGCCTTAATAATTTATTTTATTTATTAAGACTTATTTATTTATGCCCACCCTTCACTCAGTAAAGCTGTCTACTGGCATTCTCAATATTCAATATCAGATTTTCATACATTTTCTACTGATATAACTGGGCAGGTTATACAGTACCCGCAATACTGAACAATTGTGAGGGTTTAGCGAGTCCTGACGACAGACGCGGTCGGATGCACTCAAGGATTTTATTCTATGAATAAGTGGACACATTAAAAAAGAAAAATTGTGAGAGAAAAAAATCAAACTTGTCAATGAATTTAACTTGGACATAACACTGTGTGAACATTTTTTAAATAATTATTTTCCCAAATTATAATCAAATAATAAAAATTAAAAAAAAAATGTAGTATGTATCCTATAAATATAATATAAATGAATTCCTTTATCACTATTACTTATTGTCCTTAATTGAGACAATTCGTAATATTTCACAGTAAGAACAGTTTTTCTCTCTACATTTCTTATACAGAGTAGTTTTTCTAGCCTGTTATTAAAAAATACGAAACAGAATCTGTTACAATTAATGAAATTACCAATAGAGGAATAGCATGAGCTTTACCAAAAAAAAAAAAAAAATGAACTAGTAATAGGTAACCTGAAGAATAACAAAGCTACAGGAGTAAATTTCAATTTAAAATTACGACGCTAAAATATTTACACGAGTTTTAAATGATTGGCTCTTATAGATGTTAGGAAAAATGGGGAATTTTTTCAGAGAACATAGGAGATTCAAAAAGGAAAAAGGTTGAACGTACCTTCTCAATTATTATCATTATATCAATAAGATCGAAGAAAGCCAAATTATATGCAATTTTTATCGATTTTAATAGGGCTTTCGAAAGTGTGAAGCATAAAATCTAATGGGAAAAATATATAAATGTGTGCGATGAGAAGGCTCAACGCGTCTGACATATTTGTGTTCCCTCTGCCAAGTCCAAACTCTAAGTACTTTATGTCTATGAATGAGTATTTAAGAGGGGCACCCAAAGCCCATTCCTCTCCTTACCTTTCATTGCAGATTCGGTAGACTTTTTCAAAGAAAAGGGTGCCCAGGTTATTTCGATAAATAATAATGTTGAAATAAGTTTTATAAAGAACTTTTAGTACCCTCCGAAGACCTTGTTATCCTTAGATATTCCAGAAAAAAAAGAAGGTATACTTAAAGAATATTGAAAAATTAGACGCCTGATGATGATAAATTATTTAATGCTCAGGAGACATTTCATAGTACCAATCAGAATAGGAGGTTGCCTTAGTAAATCTGCAATGAATAAAGCCAGGATTGCAAATGATGTGATCAGAGAGTTTTTAAGACCATCTAAGTTATATAGCTGGGAGAATTATTTGAAAGCGTTTTGGATCAATTGCAGATGGCGTCCAAATATCCAAGGACGGAACTAGAGGAGTCAAAGTCTTGCCCTGAGTGGCAGAATATAGAGGGCGACAAATTTCAAACGAAATTTTATTTTTAGGTTGTGTAAAAAGTATTTGTTCTTATTTTTACAAAATAGTTTTGGCCTTAATTCAGTCAATGAAATGAGTTAATGTTATGGGATGAAGATGTTTATTTCGAAATAAAATACAACCAAAACTACTGCTATTTGACTTGAGGAGGGGTGTAAGAAAAGAGCAACAAAATTAAGCTTGTCCCCCCAGGCAAAAGTCAAAATTCCGGCTCTGATTCTATCAATCATAGATCTGGGGACGTAATTATACCAAGATCTCCGAAAAGTTACAACTCTTTTTTAAAATATATATACATTTGCCCGGAAATACGTCCAATAGTTATGCACGTTTAGAAATCGGTCTTAATCAAGTACAGTCCAATGTGTTTCGACGAATGCTGAATTAGTGATTGAAGGTCTCAACGGCTATCGGTAGTGGTGGATCCAGGGGAAGATGAGAGAGGCGACGGCCCAGGGCCCCGCGTCATAGAAAATTTAAATAAATGAGTAATACATAACAGACGAATTTATAGATCATATTGAAGATTGTCCGCTAGTCCCCGATATACAAAAATCAAATAATAATTATAATACAGCCGAATGCAGTTTAGAGCCTAATACCTAACTATCTTATCGCGGGCCCCACGCTTTACAACTGAACAAATTTGGCATTGAATAAAAAAAAAAAAAAAAAAAAATCGCCCGTGGCCCCACCATATCGTTTATCCGAGGGCCCGGAAAATGGTATACTCCTGGGCCTCGCAATATGGTGTCGCCCAGGGAATCACAAGGTCTAGATCCGCTACCGGCTATTGGTCTGCTCTGGCAGTGTTTTGAGCGATACTGCTCTGGCAGTGTTTTGAGCGATACTGCTCAGGCAATAAAGCATGTTATAAATAAATATGATACTAAAGTCGGTGCTAGAATTCTGTTCGTCATCTTAGCCTGAAGAGGGATGAGTCCCTTTAGAAAGTGTCTCCAATTTTATCAAGGTTTTTAAATTATTGCGTTGCTTTACTTACCCTTGGCAGCTATGCGATAACCTAATGTACAATCACATCTGATTTCGTTTGAGACACCAGTTGATTAAACAGGACGAGGAAGTACGCCTTCGATAAAAGAAAAATGATAAAATTAATTTCTTTCCAAATTTTTTTTTTTTTTTTTAGCGCTCTCGAAAAACTAATGACGTTTTCCTTTAGTATATGCTGTACTGTTTTGGAGTGATGTACTATCTCGATTTAGTCATCTTTTTTTAGGCTGTTGAAAAGAGATGAGGTGTTTCTTGGTTGCATTTATGTGATCTCATTTTTTTAGTACTGATGATGCTTGAATTGGCGAATTGGTTAACAGGTTTGTTATTTGCTGCATTTTGATAGGCTCAAAGCATTTGAACCTACCAGTAACGATCTAATAATAGTTTCTAGTCTACTTTTCTGAGTTTTTGCATCTCGTTAATTAAAGTTATGGTCGTTTATGTTTTGGCAAAAATTTACGTCACATTTAGTCTATTCAGTTATAACGTTGCCGGAACCGAAACTAAACTGTCTGATGCGGAAGGAGGATATGGAAATACAGATTGGCCAACATCCGCGGCGGTCTGTCAATAGCTTCGATACAATTTCCTGCCACGGAGAGTGCATTGATGTCACTGTCCGATTCTGGATGATTTGGCCCTTTATCAAATCTGTAATTTTTGAGTTTTAAGCGATATATTTAACCATTGGCTCGGACCACCGCCGGATAGGCGGGGTCTATTTCATCATTAAAAAAAAAAATAGTAATAATACCAATCGTTAAATAAAAAGATGAAAAATAATTCTCAACAATTCAAAAAAATTTTTTTGTTTATCATATAAATTAGTCTTTTATGCAAAAATAAAATCATTTGTACCTTGATATAAACTCTATTAGTTTTTACGAGCTGCTTGAATTTTTTTTTCTAATTATATAATTGCTATTATCAATAAAAGAATGATCTTAGTGTAGTTAGTTGGAGTAGGAATACGTTTAAGCCCAGGTTAAATTATAACTTTATTTCTGTATTTGATTTATTCAAATATATTGTATTGTATAATTTGTCTCTTGATCTTTGTTGATAGTTCATTTTTTTTCTAATTACGGTTGCATTGAGGAACATCTCTAATTGGGTGTGTTTAATTCTGTCTTCAAAATACTCCCTCTGCGACACAATATACTTTCGCTATATCCGTTTCCTCCAGCAGCCTCTGTTTTGAGGTTATTCAGTTGCGTCGTCTTTTATGTTTTCATGGCCTCCAGGTCACCCATGCTGTCCTCGAAGCACCATCTTGTATATGGGAAACAAGAAAAAGTCATATGGTTTCAGATCAGGTGAATAAGTGGGGTGTTCCGTCACATTAATCGAATTTGAGGCCAATTCTAGCGAAGTGTATGCAGGGGCTTTGTCGTGAAGGAGGATCCACGAACCCGACTCACAAGGCGTATGAAGAAGTCTCCGAACACCAACGTAGAGTTTTCATTAACAGCCTGGTCTAGAGAAACCAATTCTAGGTGGGCAAGGTCACAAGAGTTATAAAAAAAATCAGCATTGTCTTGGCACATGACCTCGATTTCCTTGACCTTTTCGTCCTTGGCTTCCCAGCTTAATTCCAATTTCTGCTTTGGAATTTGAGTTTCACATCAAATTCGTAAAATCAAGACTCATCTCCTGTGATAGCCTTGTCGATAAAGTCACCACCAAGTTGGAGCTTCGGGGGCTGCATCTGGGTGACGTCGAAGTCATCAAAACAGGAAACGAGGAGGTAGCTAAAGAACGTCAGAACATAATACTTCCAAGGAGCCTTCCAGCACTGGAGACGGAGATGGCGCAAGTGTATTGTGTCTCAGGAATAGGGATGGGCAGTTCCGACTAACATTCGGAATATAACGGCTCGTTCCGCTCCACTACAGGTACTAGTTCCATTTTTTGTCCCATTCCATCTTCGTAACGACCTCACGATTAGGGAAGGCCCATTTCGACTATTATTCGGAACGAAACGGCTCGTTATGTTCCAGCACTGGAATGGTTCTACTTTTCGTCCCATCCCATTTTCGTTCCGTTCCTTCTTCGTTCCAACTCACGATGTGAGATTTTGGCCTTCCATGAATACGGAATGGAACGAAAACTATAACGCTTACGTTCCGATCTTAGGTTTCATTCCAGCGGGAACACTACTCAGAAACAAACAAATTCCATTGGAGCAATATCATCTACGATCTCGTTCCGTTCCGAACCGTTTCGATGATGGAACCAGTTCCTCAAACCGTTCCGCCCGAAAGAGGTCATCTCAGGGAGTGGGTGGATGTAGTGGGTGGGATATCAGCTGTACGAACCGTATAGAGAATGGGACCTAGGATAGTACCTTGAGGAAATAAGTGAAGAAAGACTATTATTCTGTGTAATTATATACAATAATCCCCCTCCCTCCCCCCGCCAAAAAATGTTCTTAATAAAAATGAAGCTTAGTGATAAAATAACTATAACGTTTTCTAGTAATTTCATTACAAAAAGAAAATGTAACTTATATTTTAATGACAGGAGTGCCAATGTTCTGTATTGCTAATGTTTTTTTTACATTTGTTTGTTTATTGTAAATAATTAGCAAAACATATTGAAATGAAGCAATTTTTAAAAATATTACATACCTATTAGCATTAATATTCAGAGATGATAAATAGGAAACGATTCATAGGTAAAACGATACAGGAACGATTCATAGGTAAAGCAATAAACGCTATTGATTATGAGCTTTACATTGCTCACAAATAAGCTCACACAGTTACAAGGCATAATCCCTCTGAGTCCAGTTGGGGATTAATCTACCTGGTTAATTTAGAGGAGATACCGTTGGCCCGAGATTGTTATATGATCTAATAAATAGTTTAAATACAATTTATAATTACTTTGATTTTGTGTTTGAATATATGGTTTCGGATTCTCATAAAATCCAGCTAGCACAGAAAGAATAAATTCATTATGATATTTTATTAATACATCGATGCCACGACAGTTTCATACTGACTAGATAAGAACAATCGCATGAAAATGGTGTAACGTGGGTTCTGTTATACCCATTTCAGTCTGGGAATAGTACTGATCGAAAGCAACATAAACTCTCGTAATTTTTTCGAACCTAGCATCTTGTTAGTAGTTGTAAAGCGCGAGGTGTGCGCGTGCAGATGTGCTCCGAAGCTTTAGCTGGAGAGGGGATAGGCGGGAGGAAGTTCTTTTTCAGGGATTCGTGGGTATGCCGAGCCCGCAACACCTGAGACTGTTCTTCACACTTCCTTGCTGACCATGTGTCTCGATGAAATATCGACGTAGGAGTAAGCAACAGCAAGTGTGTTTCGAGATATTTAACCTTGAAGTTATTGTGGTAGCATTTTTAGTTCATATTTTTTTTTAACTTCTTATGGATACATATTGTTTCTACAAGTGGTAAACATTTTATTCAGTATGAATTTTTGTTTTAATATGAGTTTAAAAAGTAAAAATAAAAAATATATTGTACATACCATCTATCATTAGAAATACACTTTGTTGTTGTATCATACCTCCTTCATTACACAATGAATAAATAAATAGCAGAATAAGGCTCTTAGAGAGTTGTTGTAAGTACCGAAAAACAGGCCAACACATATCTCCTTCGTCCCTTACAATAACTCAATCTGACCACAAATGTTACATAACTCCTTCATCCACTAACCTTTTCAATTATTAATCATTACTTCAATTTATACGTCTCTCCCATTGTCAGTTTTACAATTAAATTTCTAATATTTTTAATAAATTAAAACAACTACATATTGCTGGGAGTCTAGGTCCTTAATTAACAATCAGTATGAGTCAAGATATAAACTTATTTGAAATTTGTACCTATTAGCTCATATTTCTATTTCTATTTCCTAAGGAGAACTTTCTAGAAAACGGTCTTTCATTCACAACTCTTGCTGTTATGCAGTTTATTACCTCGAATTCCGCTGACTCTACTCTCTTTCCAACACCGCCAAGTGGCTTTGTGTGAGTATCTAAATAGGTAGAGCCAGCCTTGGAGGCCTAACTCTCTTTGAACCCAGAACCGTTTCCATATTTCATTCCATAGTTCTTTGCATTTTGCTTTATCACGAGCAGTTCTCATCCAATTGGGACCAGCGACAGTCTTGAGGACATCACTCCAGCGTCTGTGTTACCTTCCTCGCCTTCTCTTTAAAGTGTATGGTATCCGTTCGGTAATCTTTACAGACCATCTGTCATCCTGAATTCTGGCAAGGTGCCCCGCCCATTTCCATTTAATTTTCCTTATATGTAGGCTTGCTTATATCCTTAACTCCAGATTCTTTGCGCATAGCTGCACACTTAATTTTATCCTTTTTCTTGTAGTTCATCATGCTTCTTAGAACAGAATTTTGCCGTACTCTTAACTTGGATGCTTGCTGCTTGGTGAGTGCCCAGGTTTAGCAGCCATAAGTGACTGAGGGAAGAACGTAGCTTTCAAACATCACTTTCTTATCTTCCAAGTTAAAGTTACCCTTCATTACTTCTCTTAAGAACCAGTATTTTGATTCTCCTTTGTACTTCCTTTGTTGCACGATTAGTAAAAGATACAAGCTGTCCCAAATGAACAAGTTCTTCTACATACTGCAGTGTTACTCCACTTAATCTTATTTCTTCTTTCACACTGTTCGTCATTAACATTGTTTTGGAGTAATTCGGGATTAGTCCTACTTCCACACTAAGAGTTAGGAGATCTTCCAGCATTTGTTTAAGTTCTTCAATCTTGCCTGAGATCAAAACTATGTCATCTACAAATTTTAAGTTACTTAGTTTTCTTCCATCAATACTAATGCCCGTATTGCTCCAGTCAATTGCTTTAAACACTTTCTCCAGTAACACTATGAACAAAGTTGGTGATAGCGGGTCTCCCTGTCTTACTCCTCTGCCTATCTTAAATATTTATTGCATTATAGATGTCACTAATTGAAAAATTAAATAAAGTGGCAGTCTATAAAACCTTAGGAGACTTGGAAGCTGGGAAAATAATATGTGCAATAAAAGGGATGAAAAAGAAAGATGACAGAATACGGAGACGCACTTGAAGCATTTATAGTTGAAGAGGAAGGAGGAGAGGAGGAAATAAGAACTTTCCTCCCAAAAAGATAAGTCGACTGTTTTAGTGAGGCGGAATCTATGGCACCAAATCACTAATCAACCCTTTCAAGTACCATAAGGCGAATAGTCCACAGTGTTTGTGGTTTGAGGAGGAGTACTTATAAGACAACTGGAAGAACTTGGTGTCACTATGATAATGGACAGAATGGAGTCAGTGATACGTCGTTTGGGAGAGGAAGGCATTGAAATTTTAACTACTGAAGAATTGAGAATTTTACCTCGGTCTTTGCTTTTGTACGTTTTCGACTCTACATTAGATTGCATCTGGGGCAACTTACCTGAAGAATGGCGAGAGGATGAAAAATTTATCCAGAAACGAAGATTTTGCCAACTCGAGGTTGATTATAGAAGAGGAAACCAGTTTGTAAAAACCGCCTGGAAGTTTAGGATTACATTCAATAGACAAGGATAGTGTTATCAAGGTGGACTCAGAAGCAAGAAACAGTATCTGACAACTATATTCTTAGAGTTTAGACTAGGGTAGAGGACTACCCTAGTTGACCTATTACTGACAACTTCAAAAGATTAGAAAAGTAAAAAGATTCCGTAATGAGTTGTATCCTTATAGAAGCAAACATTCAAGATGTTTATTTCTAATTACTAATCAGTAATAAACAGAGGAATAGTGAAAAGAGAATTAGTCACGACTAATTAAAAACCTGTTCCAAAAACCATTTATCATTTTTTTTTAATTAGTCGTGACTAATCCTCTTTTCACTATTCCTCTGTTTATTACCGATTAGTAATTAGAAATAAACATCTTGAATGTTTGCTTCTATGAGGATACAACTCATTACGGAATCTTTTTACTTTTCTAATCTTTTGAAGTTGTCAGTAATAGGTCAACTAGGGTAGTCCAAACTCTGAGAATATAGTTGCCAGATGCTGTTTCTTGCTTCTGAGTCCATCTTGATAACACTATCCTTGTCTATTGAATGAAATCCTGAACTTCCCGGCGGTTTTTACAAACTGGTTTCCTCTTCTATAATTTTTGAAATGAAAATTTTTTGTTTTTTGATAATCATATGTTTATTTCTAATTGTAATTTATCATTTTTTAAAAATCTTTTTCATATAATCTTCCATGGTCAACATTTTAAACTTTTGTCCCTTTTCAAGACCTTTCTTTATTATTTTATTTTTATATTGTAATATTTCTTTTTTTTAACTTCTATATAAGATTTTTACTTTTTTGTTTCAGAATTCTATTCATCCTATATTTGAAGAAAGAAGTGATTGAAGGATAAATATCAATCATTGTTGAACAGAATGGTACATTTACTGGCATTGGCAGACACGTTGGAAAGTTCAAAGAAACAAGTGAGTAGACATTGTTACCACTCAAAGCTGTTGGGAAAGCCTGGGACTCCAGAGATGAACAACCTGCCAAAAACTAAATACTTGATCTAGGGTGCAGGAATCGAAGTTTATCTTTCTAGACTCCCATGTGAACAGTAATGGCACTATTGCTGGGAAAAAGGAGGAAATGAATTGTGGCTGCCAACAGGAGCTATTTTGGACTGAATTTAAAAAATATTTTTATATCCCGAAAAACAGATACTTTTTATATTAAACTTTAATTTAGAGATGGACAAAAAGTACACTGAGTAACGAGTACCGAGTATTTTACTCGAATACTCTCGCTAGCCGAGATTAGATACGACTAGGTATGGAAGGGGTAGCGAAGACTGGACTACCCCTTCCATCCCCAGTCTTATCAAATCCCAGCTAGTGAGTGAGTAAAGTAAAACCCAAAAAATGTAAAAAAGATACCATATTTTTTTTTTCTTATCCAGAGGTAAGCTATCATGGATAAAGTACCTACTTGTCAAAATAGTTCTTTCCTAAGTATAAGCCATGATTTCAGACGCTAATTCTCAAAGCAGTTACTGCCAGAACGAAAGGAGTCAGAATAAAATTAAAGAGTTCATAGAAGGAGTAAAGAATATGACTTTCCAGGATCAAGAAACTTTTAAACCAAAAACAAAACAAGAATTTAAAAAAAATTAAATAAATTTACAAGGATTCTTTATTAATAAGGGTATCAATGTGATTTGAAAACAACATATAGTTTTTGTTTTTATTTAAAGCATAAATTTTCCCCCAGACATGTGGGATATCTTCGGGGCTACACCATAGATCAGAAAAATATATAATAAATGATAGAAAAGTTAAATAAAATCTTATTTTCATCTTATATAAATAAAAACTTATTTTATATATTTCACTGATCTATGAGAATATCCTTATAAATCAATATAGTAAATTACTAATCATTTCAAAAAAAGAAAAATAATTATTTATTATGTGTTTAAATCAGACTTAAAATAAGAGTATTCGGATAAACACAAGGAATGTAGAAGAAATTGTCAATGTTTGAAATTTTTCTACTGTCGAAATGTCATTATAACACAGGTCTACAAGAGAAAAAAATGTTTTGGAGCCCAGGATTTTGGAACTGATTTTAGCTATATTTGGGGCGCTGGATCTAAAAATATGAAATCAGTTTTTTTTATTAGCTCTACTTTTTGAGATAAGTGTGAAAAAAGAAGTAAAACAGCCTGCTTGACCAGGCTGGGAATCCTCACTTCATCACTGGGAATCCCATACTTCATTTCAACGCCTCAACTAAATTTGAGGTCAGTTTGTGAGTTTTAGCCATGCAAGATTGATCGAAGTTGATAAAAAAATTATTTCAAGTAGAAGAAGTTGTGTAAATCATCCTGATGTGTTTCGCTGCATATCCTGAGAATACACATTAAAATATAAGAGAAAGACTGTTAGTGGCATTGTAAAATGAGCTTATCATGGATACTTTGGTGGTAAGCTCGGTGATCAGGATAAATCCTGGACACCGCATCAGGTTTGTAAAACTTGTATAGAACATTTACGACTAGTGGGAAAATAAAAAGTTTGAAATTCGGCGTATCGATGGTTTGGAGAGAATCCAAAAACCACATCGATGGCTGTTATTTCTGCCTAGTAAATATTACTGGAATCAACCGAAACAACCGTAGTAAGTGGAGTTATTCTGATTTAGTCTCTGCAAGATACCCCTCATTCAGAGGTAGTACCGACACCAGCATTTCATTAGCTTCCAGAGCTTTACGAGGACGAGTGTTGTCCCTATAATCACCCTTCTGATGTTAATGAAGGTGACAGTGATTATAAGGGGATGTCATCAATTCCTCAACGTTTCAAAGGCTTTGAAAGGAATTTATGGGAATCTTTATTCTATTAGGTTGGTAAAGAGTACCCTTTATGTATGTATATATATATATATATATATATATATATATATATATATAACAGCAGTTTTATATGTATATCCAGGCCACCTTTAATTATAGGGAAAGAAAAGTTTGAAAACCAGAATAACTTGGTCAGTATTTTAATTCATTTGTATGAATGCTACTCTAATAATTTACTGTAAAGGTAATGTTTTGAACATTCATTGAATTTAGTTTCATAGAGTATGGTATTCTTACTCAGCTAGAATAATCTACAAATGCCAGACCACATTTTTATCCATTTATAAAATGTGTAACCCCAATTTGTCAGGAGTAGTACTTGTCATGAGTGTTATCTTAAATGAGGTAAATGAACCTCCTTACGAAGCAGTAGGATATTAAAATTAAGATATTTTAATTAAATATGAAGCCTAGAGGCACTTTTTGTAAATAAAATATCAGAAACAAAATAAATATGAGTTTATTATTTCCATAAAAATAAATTTCATTTGCACAATGATCTCACAAGCTCGATATATTCTATATATATTCTATTCTCGATATATTCTATATTCTTTTTTTTTTTTTTATTTAAAAGAAGGTTTTAATTTGATTTTTTTCATTTTTGAGCGTTGGCGTGAAAAATCACTTCAACTCGGAGAATGAAATTAGAATGTAATAATTCAATGTTACTACAATGCGTTCTTAATAATTTAAGACAAGTTGTATTTGATAAAAAATTATTTATGAACTGTGTTAAATTGGATGTATTTTTAAAATGATTGTAATTATGCAGTACTTTAGAAGGAAAATGTTCAAAATCATGAAGAATTTAGAAAAGTTCATTTAACTTCTGAAGATGACTGAATGGCTGATTGAGTTGTAGATCAATGAAAGAAGCAGATATAGTCACAGACTAAAGCTTTTTAATTCTATTTTAAGTACAGCATTGAGTATCCTGGGTGACTTTATTCTGGGGAAATTAACTAATAGTTAGCTCTCACTTCTCTATGCACTTTAACTAAATGTCCAATTATCTGGCACTTATTTATTGGGTTCAACGCTGACCGTGAGATGGGATTACTTTGTGACAGGTCACAAAATTTACTCTTCACAAAACTTTTTTTCGTATTTTTTAATTTACCGCTTACCACTAGCAACAGAAATGATACCTTGCGGCGGTAGGCATTAATAACCTACCTCCAAAAAACAGAGATGGGATTACTTTGTGACAGGTGGGGTCCCAAAACTTACTTACTCTTCACAAAACTTGTTTTCGTATTTTTTTATTTACCGCCTACCACTAGCAACAGAAATGATATCTTGGCGGTAGGTATTAATATCCTACCTCCAAAAAAAGAAAAAAAAAAAAGGAAATGGAACTACTTTGTGAGACAGGTAGTGTCACAAAACTTACTCTTCACCAATCTTTTTTTTTTGTATTTTATTACCGCCTACAACTAGCAACAGAAATGATACCTTGGCGGTAGGCATTAATAACCTACCAAAAAAGAAAAGAAAAAGAAAGTCTTATTACGAGGTTCCTCCACCTGTGACAAAGTAACCATATTACTGTATATGCATTAAAGTTGTAAAAGGTTCATAGAAAAGAATCAAACTGATGCAAAACTTAATAACCAACATAAGTAAACATCTAAAAAAATTATTAAATTCAGTAGGCGACATCCGCTTTAAGCTTAGGTATGCTGGAGTACTGCCTTAGCTGCCTTGTTGGCACAATCCACCCGATATGACTGCAATCGTTAAGATCTGTAAGTCTGATCTACCTTATTTTGTTCCAACGAGATGATATTTCAAAAAAGAATGAAGGAGTCAGAAATTGAAAGAGCTAAAGGAGAGCGAACGGTAACAGCGTTAAAGAGACGGAGTTACAAATTGTCCCCGAGGGAGGCGGAATCCTAATTTACACGTGGTGGTGGTGAGAATGGCCCAAAGGTAGACCCAAGAGACTACTCCACCTCGGCTTTCACTTCCTTCTCCTACACCAGGCCAACTACATTACTCATTTTATTCTTCTGTTTATACATGTATATTCTATTCTACAACCCGTGTGCCAAATTGGTAAAAATAAAATTTATCTGACTTAGAAAAAAAAAATCTATTACCAGAGATTTCTCGAAAAAGAGAAGAACCAAAATTATATCGCACTGATCCCCTCCCCTGCGTATACCACTGGGCCCGACCTTTAGCGGGACCTTGGTGCCCAGGAGACTGCTCCTTACAATTATTTAAGTAAGGTATATCGGTGTAAGTACATTTATGGAGATTTATTTCAAATCTATTTTGTTGGGAGTGCTGTATTCTATGGGAATTTGAAGTAAATAGTAAATTCCACATAGATGGTTGCTCTCCCAACAAAATAAATGTGAAATGAATCCCCATGTATGCACTTACCCCGATTTACCTTATATCTTTATTTTATTGATTATTTTGCGATCATTTGTTGTTAATATCCATAGTTACAACTTATGAAATAACCAAAGTCAATACTCGGCTGGGGTATTGGTACATACCCAAATTAAGAAAGTGGAGACCAAAGTTAGAAACTGTCGGGGAGCCCGATATTCAATTAACTATTTAATTTTATTAATATTTGACGAATAACAACAAACAACTAATTAAATTTTTAAAAAAATTCTCTTTCAAATACTTATTTTTGTTTTTGTTAGCTGCTTATGAATAATTGAAGAATGTGCCCTTCAGGAATGAATCATATTTTATTTATTTATTAAGGGAAAATAATTATTTTAATTAAAATAATGACTTTTGAAATAATATCGGCACGTTCTTCTGACATTTTTTCGTTTATTGGATAATTGATATTCAGTGATAATATCAACTAATTTTTTTTTTTTTGTTTTACTCTTAATTTGTTTAATCCCAAATCCAATGAGTTGCAAGATATAATAATAATAATATATATTACTACTTAAAATATTTGAAAAAAAAATCGATTTAGTGATCGTTCATAAGTTTTTCAAAGTTGCTAATGTTGAATTTACTATTGAAATTTTGTTCGGCTACCAGTATTTCTAATAAATTATAAGTTTGCAAAATTCTTCGATATAAGGATCGTTCATTAGGTTTTCGAGGGTTCTGATTCCGTTTTTTTAATTGGATTTTTTTATCGAGCATGTGCTTTCGTATCACCATTATAGTTGACAATTTTTATGTATTTATATCGTATATTAGGTTTTCAAGGACATATTTTCCATCCTATTTTCGATCGTGCACGTACTTGTCGCTTTTCCGTTACTGTTGAAGTTTTCTTAGATGTAAGGATCTTTTATTTGGTTTTAGAATGTTCCAATTCCTTTTTTGAATTGGATTTTTTATCGAGCGTTCGCATTTCGAATTACCATTACAGTTTACATCGTTTTTGTTGTATGCATAGTTTATTGTGTTCACAAGGATAATATACGCTAAAAATATCAAATGTAATAGTAATTTGAAATACACATGCATGATAAATATAAATATATAATATGCGTATCCACAATCGAAAATCCGATGCTATCTTGAAGATTGTTCAACAGCAATAGTGAATCGAAATGCGTGTGCGCGATCAAATATCCATTTCAACAAATGGAATCAGAACCCAAAAAAACATAAAAACTATCCCCATATCATCAAAAGTATTAAAAAGTAATGAAAAACCGAAATGCGTATCCACAATCTAAAATCCGATTCGGAAATAGCGTGCTTGAAAATCTAATAAACGATACCTATACCAAATAATTTTGCAAACTAATAGTTAATTAGAAATGCTTGTTGCCGAACAAAATTTCGATGGTAAATTCGACATTAGCAACTTCGATAAACTAATGAACGATCACCAAATCGATGAAATCCACACTACCTTTCCTAAAAAAAACATAAAAAAATAATAAATATTTAAAATTAAATAAATTTTTTTCTCAAAAATTAGTTGAAATTAGCACTGAATTGCAATTATCCAATAAACGAAAAATATGTCAAAAGAATATGCCGAAATTATGTCTGACATTTTAAGGCATTATTTTAATTAAAATAATTATTTTTCAATAATAAAATAAATAAAATAAAATTAATTAATGTCCGGTTACAATGTTGGAAAAGGTTACAATTGAAATGGAAGAAGTTCCAATTGAAACGGAAAAGGTTACAATTAATTGACATGGAAATGCTTTCTATGGAATCTTTTATTTTCTTATTTGTGAATATATCAGGACCCAGTCCTGGTGTACGCAGGCACCTGTTAAACTGGCAGTTAGGTTCAAAGAATAAAGTTCAACAAATAAACATAATATTAATTGTTAATTGTTATTCGCAACCACGGATAAAACTGATTAGTTTTCAATTGTCATAGACAATTTATTTTTCACACCTAAAAAAAAATTACACTACCACTAAAACTAATTTAATTGTTGATAAATTAATTACCAAGCAGTAACTAATAGCTAAATTATTTGAATTTTAATTGTAACTAATTTAACAGCTATTAGTTATTTAGTTACAAATTTAGTTAAGTAAAAAATTGGTTGACTAGTGCCCAATTCTGCAACCAATATAGTTTAACATAAATTTCGATACTTGGTTCCGCGAGAAAGCAGGATGGAGAGATTCTAAATACTATACCTCCAAATGATAACTGAAGGGACAAGTAATATATAAAAAATATGAGGGAGGAAGGAAAAGAAGAAATTATTTGAGGAGCCCCCCAAATCAATAACTCAAAAAAACGAAAACAGATACCTCAAAACTGATAAGGCTTCTCTACACCACCATGAATGCCAAAGTAGTTGGTATTGACTTTCTATAACCATATATATATATATATATATATATATATATATATATATATATATATATATATATATATATATATATATATATATATATATGAGAGAGAGAGAGATTACTTAAGTATACAAATAAAATCTTTGTAATTCATTATACTAATAGCATTGATGATAAAATTTCATTCATTTTTAAAAAGGATTCCCTCTTATTTTAATTTTATTTTTTCGGCATATGGCTATGGAATATAAAAGTCTTTCGGATTGCTTCATCCCAAACCACCAAATAATTCGAAATATGATATAAGGCGGATAAGAATGAGGCTCTGTCTTGATGCAAATCCAGTGGTAAATATTTATATACTATTGAGATTTCTGCAAGATTCTAGATGCGAACCACCACTAGGGTCTAGGTAAGGACGGCTAATGTAAATCTTGGCATTTACATGTAAATGTGATGTAAATAGCGTCAGAGCCGACTGGTGGGACTTGCCACTATTCACTCCCTCCACATTCATTAAAACCAGTAACGAACTCCCATCACCAATAACACACAATGTGATCGTGTCGTTCAAAACTGAAAATAAAATGGTGATGAGGTGATAACGTATCTCTTTTTACTTAAGTAATTGGTTTTGTAATATCTTCATAAAGAAATCTCTTTGAAAGAATGTATCTTGGCATAGTTCGCTGATGAAATTCTAAATAGGAGCCTTAGAGTTGTTATTGTTGGTAAATAACAATTGCTTAAGCACAAATCTCATAAAGACAGAACTAATTGCAGCACCGCGGTCTTAAGCCACCAAACATGATCTCTAAAATATGATCCAGTGAATAAGATTGAGTAAAAATAGTATAATAATATTACAGAAGAATAGTAACTTCTTGCCATTTTTTTTGTGAGAGAGAGAGATATATAAACTGTTTTATGTCGGAAATGTTACAATCTGTCTCAATTAATGGCAACTAGTAATAATAATAAAGGAGTTCATCCATACCCTCCTTACAGTCAATTTATATAAATTTAATAATAAAAATAAAGAAAATTAAAATAAAATAAACATTTTAAACACAGGCATAGCCGTAACCACTTAAACTTAGGCTGGGAAACTCCGTACCAAGCTTATCCGCTCACATGTGGAAAAAAAAGCTGAACTCTAAGAGATCTCAGCGTTTCTCTCTTAACCGTGTCACTGGCATTGAATGACATCGGCGACTGAGCGAGGTAGCCCAGTAAAACGGAAGCGAAAAAGTCCCTTTTTTGTTAAAAAAGTGCTGTCTCTCGGGAATGGTGGAAAATGTAGTCAATTTAAGATAGATAAGTAGAGGAGCATTGGGCGAGCTGGCCAACGAAACATTTCAACCAACCAGAAGCCAGCATT
This sequence comes from Rhaphigaster nebulosa, assembly GCA_948150685.1. Lineage (NCBI taxonomy): Eukaryota > Metazoa > Arthropoda > Insecta > Hemiptera > Pentatomidae > Rhaphigaster > Rhaphigaster nebulosa. Next base: position 146,119,946 of record OX411307.1, read on the forward strand.
TGGTCACGTGATCTTTGGTGGGAAATTTGAATTTTCACCTCAACCTAACCTTAACTGCCAGGTGGTCTTACCTCGACCCTACCTTAACCACCAAGTGGTCTCATTTCGACCTAACCTTAACTATGGGGAGCATGCCCCTTTTAGTCACGTGACCATTAGGCCCCGCCCCATTAGAGTCACGTGATCCATTCACGTGACCCGCGGTACCTCCTGGTATATGCTCCGCCCACACGTTAAAGTCACGGGCCCCAGTCACGTGACCCATGCCGCCTGCTGGTCTATGCTCCACCCACAAGATTTATCCTACCACAATTTGAAGGGTCAGGTACCCCCCTTATAGAGGCTGAGTGTACCCAGCCACCATTTTGTTTTCCTCACACCGCCATCCACACCCCTACAACTTGAGAGAATTAGGGTTTTGTCAAAGGGTCAGGTACCCACCCTCCTTATAATATGCAGCCTTCACCAAGGTTATGTAATCTTAACCTATGCGACGAAGGATCAGGTACCTACTTCAGAATTTGTAATCTTCCCAACGGTTACATAACCTTCTCAATGCATACATAAACTTTACAATAGTTAAATGTAAACACGTTGGATCATGTATAAGCAAGTAAGATGATGTCCAAGTGAAACGTAAACTTGTAGGGCTCCTTAATCCTATAACAGCTTTTGGACTTTGAACTGTTAATCCTTAAAAGGTTTAACTTTTGTATAATCAATAGACTTACAAAGTTGCAAATATATCGATAAATCGAAACGACTGTATCACGCTGGCCGATGAGGTTATACCTTTCATTCAAAGAAGACATAACTTTTAAATAATTATTTATTAGTACAAGTTAGTCACGTGATTCAGTCACGTTAACCATGACGCCTTCTGCACCATTTTGTTTTTCTGTAACTTGAGAAACTTAAGATTTTGTCGAAGGGTCAGGTACCCACCTTATAGTATGTAACCTTCTCAATCTGTACATAACCTTTACAATATTTAACTTTACCTAAATGTAAAACGGTTGGATCATGTTTGAGCAAGTTGGACGATGTACAAGTGAAATGTAAACATGGACTTTGATCTTTTAATCCTTTAATGATATCAGAATAGATAATGCCACACTTGAATAATTCTAAATCTCTTAATTCTTTCGCTGAATGTAAACAATGGTCTTTGAACTGTTATTACTAAAATATAAACAAAGAGTATGGCTTCTTAATCGTACAACAACTGTTGGATTTTGAACTGTTAATCCCTAAAATGTGACTAAATTCTGACTTCCGATTGGCTGAAATGTTTCGTGGGCCAGCTCGCCCAATTCTCCTCTACTGATATAAGAATGAATTTATTTTAAGTGATTTATTTTTTCAAAATGTAAAATTTTAAATATTGGGTTAAATCTTGAGCCAAATATTGGAGAAAATACAGATCCTACGAATAAAATTGTTTTGAGTGAAGTTGTAGAAAATTTATTTAGCTTTAACTCAAACACCAGAAGATGCTCTGGTTGGATAAATATTAATGTTTTAAATTTCTATCATCCCAAAATCCAATTTTTTCATTATTTAGTTTATTGCAAATTGTGATTCAGCCATTGGGTCTACAGTAGCCGTTCTGATTAAATTAGAGCTAACTACATAGATTTATTGTTTATTCTACTTTAAAAAAAGATATATTATTCGTTACCACACATACTTTTGAAACGATAAGAAAAAAAGTGGCAAAAATTTCGCTGTTTTTTGCATATATCTCAAAACTCTACACGAAAATTTGTTTTAAACTTCAAATTTGGATCCAGCACTCCATAAAACAAGCATATAGTACCGTATAGAAACCAACTTCTTGAATTTTTTTCCACGTGCAACTATAATTTGACAGAACAAAGGGCGTTATTGCCGCAGACGATATAGCTTGCTGATGATTTTCGTTTGCTAGAATATAGTCATTAAACTTTGACTGTTTACAGCCAATAACTGAAAAGTAAAATTTTAAATTAGAATTAGAGGCATGTTCAGTGATTTGCGGTTGAAATAAAACTTAAATTGTCATTATAAAGGTGTTTAAATATAATCTCATTTGATTATTTTCTTTTATAATTTGACGAAACCACTTTGATAATACATATCAATGATAGATAAGTCAGAGGATTTACCGACTGATGGTGACTTATGAGCCAAAGGATGGTTTCGTATTCGAGATACAGGTGTGAAAAATGGGCATTAAACAAATATTAGGAGGTGAGATCTTGGTTTACATATGGCTTTAGAACAAGTTACAACAATGAGATACCCGACAGTGGTGGTATGTTATCGTCACCTATTCTAAAGCTTTCATTATCGAAAACCATAAAATTACAATCAGAAATCGTTTTGTATGTACTTTCTTCGAAATGTAACGGTTATATCATTCATTTAAAGTAAAAATATTTTATATTCATTGATTCGATAGCCTAAGCCCACCACTTCTGCAAGTCATTAACACAGATGACTATCGTTTTAATATCAGATTCATTAAGCTTACTTAAGGGTTTGAACAGCATTATCTTAAGAATGCTATCTTCTCCCCACTCCTAGATCAAGTCATATGGATCAAGTCATTCTACTTCATACGGATTCCATAGGTATTGCAGGAAACAAACTCACGGATTAGGCAGCCAGAAAGGTGCTCACGCTTCCTGACAGAGACCAAACTTCTTAACATAGATGGTAATCAACGTGGGACAAAAGCTCCCTGAGCGAATTAAAATATATTTATATGAGAATAAATTCATGGTCTCCTTCCAACCGCAGTAGCCGCAAGAAATAAGTTATTCTGACCCGCCTCAGAATATGACGTAAAACTATATAACGTTAATGTTTCATCAAGTTAAGCAGTTAAGAAGAGTGGTGAGAAGTAGAAGACGATTACAAGATATATTTTCTTTATAGTATCTTTTTCGACTCGGAGGATCCTAAAATGGATATAATAGGAGAAATTTTAAGTGTTAATTAATATTTTAAGATTTTTTAATAAGTCATGTATTTTGAAACACAATTGGCCTAACTTAGTTGAACATGTAAAAATATCAAAGCCAGAAGCGCCAGGTTCGAAATCGGCCTTGAGGAAATCGCAGAACCCATTCTATGATAATTGAAATGAGAAAAAATCGCGGTATAGTTTACGTCACACAGCCGACATACATGAGAAAAAATCTAAAACAAATGCACTGTATAACGAATTAAATAGTAATATGTATCCATTCATCCTAAGCGCTTTTGATGTTACCACGAGTCAACCCACATCACCATTATGTCTATTACGTCACTGTTCATCCAGAAGTAGATACCCCATTTGAATGCACAGGATAACTGTGGATGGTGCAAGCAGGCTGTTAGCTTAATCATGAAACATTTTCGATTCCACAGGCTCATAAATAAATGTGACCTTGATGTTCAGTTTTTTTCACACAGTAAGAATTGCCTACTCGTGCATATTAAATAAAATTATCGGAATAATTAATACTGAAATTTATCACTGGTGGTTCTGTTGCTATTATTTGTAGGAAGGGGGGACAAATCAGGCAACGGATAGATCCTTTTTACCAACCACAGACGGCTACCCAGAAGTCCCCACCTCCTAGTCCTGACCAGAGTTGGAGTCAAAATTCAATTCGCAGGACCACACACGAAGTAAATGTCAACTGAACAAATTAGGAATCAAACTCGCACCCTCTAAGACCCTCCCTAAAACGCGCTCGGCCATCCACAAGAGGCCGTCTCTTGTTGAAATTTAATGAGAACTATATTCTTTTTCTAAAGAATTTCACCGCCTCCTTTGTATACTGAAAATACGTTCTGAAATTATTTTTAACATGAGTGGATTGAATGACAGGTTTTTAAATTCTAAAAATAAAAAGGATATGAAATGGAAGAATATCATAACTTGTTTAGTTATGATGTTCCTCCGATGTAGAACCAGTGACCGTGTGACCGCTATATATTTACCGGGGTAGGATGTATTATAGCAAGGACCCAACTAAGCCCAGAGCAATTTCCACGGCGTCACGCTATTCGTCCGGAGTAAGGCACTCCTTTATTCGCCATTCCATGACTGTAGCTGAGAACAAAGGGCAGCCTCCGCCCAGCAACAAGTGAGACTCCACACAATGGAAAATTAGTTCAGCATGGTATGGGTCCTTAGGTCGCCTAGCTAACTAGCTGTGGACTTAACGAGCCTATTCTGTTTGGTCGGCTAAGTCACTCAATATAATTACACGTCGAAAAATGACTCCACCATAGATTTTAGCAGGAATTTTCGTAAACAGTTATGCGTAATACCTAACTATTTTATACCGATCAGATATTTTTTTTAATCGGTTACCCGGAGCTTCGTAGGCCCTGTTTCAGAATTTAAAAAGTGCTCTGGGACCCTCGGAATAACACCGTTTAAGTCATGGGTGGCTAACGTTTTGCATACCATCCTCCAATATTTTCACCGACGAGTTTAGATATAACCATATGAGGCGAGCACATTTTATACCTTCTTATGGTACTTACATGGTTAGGGGTTGGAAAATAGAAATAAGGATAGGATCTACTTCCCTTAGAAGAGTAAAAAGAACAACTTAATCATGCCATAAATGAATTAATTTATGCTAGTTTATTAAATGCATTAATCTACAGTAGTCGGTATGTAATGATCTCTTTTACGAGAAAGTAATCGCTTCGTGATGTTGCAATAGCTGTCAGAGAGTCTAATTTGGTGAAGATACCTCTGGGCCACAGATGTTGGCATTGAGAGCAAGACGGTTAGGAACATGGGTTTGCCTATTCTCTCAGCTTGAACAGAGTCTTGGCCCTGTTGTAAGTTTTATAACCTTTGTGCATATATACATATAATTAACATATGCACATGGTTTCCAAAGAGTATAGACTCAACTCATTGTCAAAACCCAGGATTAAAAAAGACATATTGGAGCAAAGATTTACCACCACTTGTACCGTAGTTACCTCTTGTTATCGTCCAGTGCGCCAAGTTTTGGCCACCCCTGGTATAAGAAAACAGCGATGCTTCTTTTATCTACAAAATACAATTATTTCTAACAAACCTATTTAAGTATGAAATGAAAATAAAAAAATTAGCAGTATGATGTAGTTATTCCCTTACAACAATATCAGTAACTCGACGCTCCTTAAAGGACAATGGGACACCAGGAAGGACCTACACCTCATAACAAATATTCTGAGGTACCGCTAGTTGAATATATAATAAGCAGTATTAGTTCAAATGCAAAATAATTAATACAGATTCTACATTGTGTGTGGCATTGTTTTTCTAGCTTGAAATAAGGTTTTTGCTTGTCTCCACGTTTTGATGTATAATTAGTAACGTAGCCAAGATTTCGTTTCGGGAGGGGGAGGGGGGTTCTATCCAAAGATCCACTTGACCACTCCAATCGAGGATATCTGGGAGTCCTCTCTATATATAACATTTTCTATTCCTCTATTTCTGTTCCTATTGACATAGGTTTATTCTATCAACATTCAAATAGATTTATACAATTTTTATTTACAGATAACATTAAGTAAAATTATTTTGTAATTTCAGTGGGGAGAGGTGCGGACCTCCCAGACCCCCATTGCCTACGCCACTGTGTATAATATTATATATCGTAAATTCCTCAGTAGCATAAATATTAGATAGACAGAGCGAAATAATAGCAGCGAAGATGTAACATTTTTCAACTATAAGTCGCAGCTACAAACGATATCTAAATCTTCGCAAATCCAGGATGTTGGTCCCACTGCAGCAATGGCTTCCATTACTAAAACCGTATTTTTTCTAAATCATGCTTTCATATCATATCACTCACTTCGATGTTCAACGAGCGGAAGTAATGGGTAAGTTTCCTATATCTTAAGAGCGGCTATCGCAACAATCCCTCGACAAAGCAAGACAAAGAGAGGATGAAAGCCCTTTCTCTGACCCCAATGATGTAGAAATTCCGGTCGATCGGACACGAACAATGAATCATTGATCCTGTGGTAAAAACCCACGAGTGGACAGAGCTGTCTATATGTAGAAACAGCCGCATTTCATAAACAATGTTTTATATTATTATTATTTGAAATTATTTTCAATCCTTTTACTTGTTTAATTTTTATAAGCCGATGCTTTATTCAACTGCTAAACAGTTGGTTAGTAATATGAATATAATTATAATAAACTAATCAAATTTCCACATTATTAATAGGCGTGCGAATTGCCCATAGAGGCTCTGCTCATTTCCATGAAATTCCGATGGCCTGATGAATGAAAATCCAACTGTATTTGAATGTAAAAAATCTATAAATATTTCTAGGTAGAGGAATTATTTTTCCTGTAAATGATTAAATTAAAATAATAAAAATAAAAGAGACAAGAATCACTAAATATTTACTTTTACTTATGAGGTTGGTATAGTTTTTGAATGTGCATGTGTGCACTAGCGGATTCAAGAGAGGGCGTTCGTGCTGAAGCTCCCAAAACAAAAACAAAATATTTCATTAAATACGTTTGCCCATATTTTTTTCTATGAATAATCAGAGCCAAATAATTCAACAATTACAATATGTTCACTTTTAAATAATAACCCATAACAAAAAAAATCTTTAGTGCAGGCCTACAATTAAATTTTACTTCTCGTGTTCTAACAGTCTAGTTAACTATTTGCGATAATTTTGCATCAAATGCTGACCCCTTGCACGGTAAAGGGTGTTGAGGGATAATCAGTTTTGAAAACGAAAGAGTAGCACCACTGCAACATATCGTACAAGCCAACAGTCTGTGAAATGAGCCGGGATCGCCATATTTTTCGAATTCATCGTTGGCGGCACATATTGACTTTCACCAAAAACAGAAACTTCATATAAAATTTAATAAACTAAATTTTCAACTTGCTTAAAATTATATCAATTTTAATAGTAAAAAGAATAAAGAAATACGATTGAGGGAGTGGCGTATATCTGAATGGTGGGTTAAAAACTACTTCAGCTACTAAATGTGCCAAAAAAAAAATACACATTTTCTCCCTAAAAACATTATTCTTCCTGTAATTGAAGTTATTAAATAGTATAAAAAAAAGCAGTTTTGATCAGTGTCCTTTAACGATTTCCCGGGGGAGGACCCCCTGTTACTATGAGGTATCTCTACCCCTAGACTCCCGGTGTTGGTCCCCAAAAAATTAAATCCTGGATCCGCTACTGCATGTGTGCGTGGAGGGCGGAGAGGGGTAATCTGTTGTTTGTGCCTGTAGGCGCTAATAAATCAACAATTTTTACCTAATAAATCAATAATTTTTGAAAACCTTAATTATGTGTTTCTTGATCGATTTGAGGCTTCTTCATTCAAGTTCTAACTCAGTTGTAGTAAAAAATTGACGGTGTGTTTCCTAATGTTTTTCAAGAAGGCTGAAGTGCTGTCATTTCAACTGGCATAGCAGTTTCTTATTCAGCGCACACGTTTGCTAATAGAAATAATTACCCGGCATTATCTGTTAGATATTATGTCATGCTCCTATTATCCCTGATGAAGACTCTATTTTAGAATTCTTTAGTATACTTTTTTTTCTGTAATATGTGTAAGAGAGTGTTCCTTTAACAAAGGGAAGTTTATTATTAAAACATAATAAGAGGAAATAAAAAAACATGCATAACAGAGTAGACTATGACTGAGGGGAGGGGGCGTATTGCAGTCACGTACGTCGAAGAAAACTCCCTTTCCTGATATTCGAGATATCTTCTTGTCTCGCTGTAGCTCACGTCCGCGCGAATACTGTTATACTCCGGCTCTCTACCTGTCTTAATAATTCAGCTCTAGCAACTGACCATCTTTTTAATGGAAAATTCTTGTGAGGTTTTCCTTTTGCCAGAAAACGCTTGAACTTTCACGTCTTCTTTGGACAACCACAACCGCAAAACACAAAGAGTAGAGGGGAAGTATTGATTGTTCTAAGTGAATCGCGAAGTATTTGTTTCATACAATACCAATTTGCGATTATATAGATTTCCGGACTTTTTTAGATATGATAAAAAAAAAAAAAGGTGTTGGTTTTTTCTTCCATATGGCGTATTCTATTTCCTCCATAAGCTTTTAATATTTCAAAGAAAATATATAATATTTGTGATTACCATGAATCCATGTGCTGTTTTTTTTGTGTTTTTTCTCGACCCAACATTTTTAAATTTGTAAAAATTCGTAAATTAATTCTAGTAATAATTGAGGATTTTCTGGTATTTACGAATTCGATATTATAAGAAATAGTATCATTAATAAATATTTACTTAACTAATCTTAAACTTATTATTATTTTCCTCTTCAGACGTCAGACTTAATATCACGTTTACATTCAGAGCATTAAACAGATATCACGTCGGACTTGAGTCCCTAGTGTGTTGGAAAGTCACGTCCCTGCTCCCTCCCACCCTACACGTTGGGTGTTTGGCGATTTTATATCTTGTCTGCCTCTTCTCATCAATCATTAGGTCACATACATTATTTGAATGCTTCTCTCAATCGTTCCTTAATCACGTCAGATTTCTGATCACGTATTCTAACTCCTTCTTATCAATTGTCGGGGTAACCGGTGTATCGAGCGGATCCCGAAAGGCCTCGATACTGGGTGTTCACTTTAAGGATATGAGTAGGTAGGTAGGACTAAGAATGGCTAGGATGAGATTATTAGGAAGAGACAGAAAGTAACCGAAGGGAACAAGCCTTCCGACATTACCGCAACCTGAAAGGAACCAGCCTTCAAAAATTGCGAAAGACAAAGGTGCTGTATGCGGGGGGAACCACCCTCCAGACCTCATGGGATACCAGCTGAGGGAAACCAGTCCTTAGACTTTGTGGAAATAAAAATAGGAAAATTATAGAATAAACTCCAAATTTTCTTGATATAACAGCCAAGAATTGCCAGAAGGAGTGAGTATTTGTTTCCCGGGGACAACCCGGAAGAAGCTGAAGGTGAACTTAAATATGCATCATCTCGACTCGATCTAGCCTCGTACATTGTAAATATTGACGTCGAGAGGCGTACTTACTAATATATTATTTATCCAGGTTCGTCCAGAACGTCTCTGTATAACTTAAAATTGATTATGTATGTATTTAATTGATATTTGCATTCCTATAATTCAATGCATTTATTTACATAATAGCAAAGATATTATACAATGTATTCAACGCTGCAGCTACCCAAGCCTGCAGAGTTTCGCTGATTCCTTAGTCGGGGCGCTTACTGTTCAGCTAGCTGCTATAGTTTTTGCTAGAGTGCACGACCGTGCCGCTCCGGCTCACGATAGTGCAGTTACATTATTAATAGTTAATAAGAAATTTATCGAATAAATAATAATATATGATAATTAACCATTGCGTAATAATTTGCAATGTTTTTTGGTTTATTATTTTTAATATCAGTAACCAATAAATAACTATGTATATGTCCTATTCACTGCATAAAGTTTACCTATATCAGCATTCGATAACTATTAAAAGCAGTTTATTAATGGTGGTAATGAATAATTTATAATTTATAAATTTATGGTAGTAAATGCCAATTTACCAGTTGCTGAGGCAACCTTGGCTACGCTCCGGGGTCCGAGTTAAGGGGTCCCCCAAGACAGAGGGTGTAAACTGAAGTAATATTTCATCAGGATTCGTAATCGTGATGTTTCACTCTTTTGTTTTCGTGATGTGTTTTCAGATAGCAAAAGCAAAAGCAGAGCGCTATTTAAAAATAATTAAATAATAATTGAAAACAATTAAATGCTATTTGAGATCAACGATGAGTCAGGATCGATAGCAGGTTTCTGAAACTTGATGAAAAAAAAATGAACGAGCTAATTAGCATGGTTAACGTAAAAAAAAAAAAAAAAAAAAACGTAAAAAAAGTTAACTTAATTAAGTAAACTTTTCTAAGGTCATTGATATTTTTTCACAGCAAAAAATCTAGGAAAAGTCATTTAAGTAGTCTAATATGGTCTATCCGATTGTTCTTTGCCAGAAGTTAAATAGTTAGATTACCTTGCAAATTCGTGGAATCAATTTATCATGAGCAAAATGCATTTACATTGTCTCCATAAATTTATGGAATTAAAGGAGTTATATAAAATAATTATTTCTGTTTCTTTCATTATCCTTATTATTCCCATGGCCATATTAGGTGTTTTTGTGCTTCTGATATTTTCTGTTTCAAATGCATGTTTTAATTTAATATTGTAAATGTATTATTAATACATAGTTATTCGACCATATATTCAAAAATGTAAAATATCTTCTTTGTATACATAGCAATCTTAGTTTATAGTAAATAGAATGCATAAATCAAATATCTTACTGTTTTATTAAAAACAAATTTGTGAAGCATGGAAGGAGAGGCCCAAAAAAAATATGTTTCAATATTTCACCAGGGGGCCCGGTTGGCATCCTTACTTAGCCCAGGGTCCCTAAATGCCTAGTTATACCCCAGGTATTTACCTAATGAGGTAACAAGCATTATCGGTTTGAGTAAATTTTGCTATTTTTGCTCAAGAAATATTTGTTGAAAATATGGAAAAGTCTGGAAATTTTTTTCCAGCTACTAATATTGACACTCTGTAGCGGAGTTAGGCAAAAAATAATTGTAACTAATAACTAAAAACTACATCTAACTTAGTTGAAATTCTGTTGAGCTCACAACTAAATTATTAGTTATTATTCGTCGACAGGCAATTAATTTTTGTAACTAAATTTGTTATCCATTGAAATGGGCAACTGATATTTTTTTTGGTATGAAAAATTAGTTGCAAAGGCAAATAAAACTAATTTATTTTATTCGGATTTTAATAATAACAATTATTAATTTTTTTTTGTTTACTTTTAATCTATTGTTAAAAAACACAAAATTTCTAAAGATTAAAACTCAATAAGTAAACAAATATTAATTATTAATTATTATTCGGCAACTATGGATAAAAGTGGGTAGTATTCAATTGCCAATGGCAATTATTTTTTCATGACTAAAAAACTGGTTGTCCACCACAAATAAAACTAATTTAATTGTTGAGTAATTGGTTACAAAACAGTAATTAATAACTAAATGATTTGCAATTTTTATTTCTAATAATGTAACAACTATATTTGATTTAGTTACAAATTTAGTTAACTAATACTCAGCTCTGCCCTGTTGTATATTAAGGAAAGGTTGCGAACAGAAGAAAAAAAGTTGATTCCACTAGTTGCCTCATGTGAACGAATTCCACTTTTATCATCACACTTGATTCAACAGGGCAACTGAGTTTAATCACTAAGCCGCCTCGTGTGAAGAGGGTCGGTCTCATTCAGGCTACTAAATCAGCCAATTTGGCTAACTTACTCCATCCACCTCTTAGGCCAGTCAGTAGAGGAGCAAAATAGGGGTCTACGATGCAGAAGGTACGGTAGATGTTTTTATTTTTTTAAACTGTGTATCTGGATGCAAACATGAAAAAAACAAAAATGCTAACAAGGGTTGAATATTTCTTGATGTCTGCTGAGAGTAACTTCAAATATTTTGTTTGAATCTCATAGGAAATTTAACCCTCTGCATAGTTTACTACACATTAGTAAGTTAATATACATTTTGTACTAAAAAATAGTTACTAAGGCGATACCAAATCTAACTCATCATGTACCTAAATAGGCCAATTACGGGACATCAGGAGATTGCCAATTTGGAAAAATGCGCTAGACCTAATTTTAAAATTATGATACTCAGTGGACGCAGAATTTGATCCTCTAAAGCTTTTATTCCATGAGTTTTTCTCTTAGAGTATTCATTTCCAAGCTGCAGACCCACATATCTCAGATTTTGACAAAGTTGGTAAAAAATATCTCGTTTTTTCACCGTGGTTTCCGACCACGCCACTTAACCAAATGAATGTATGAATCATGTAGGAAACTAAATCCTCTACAAGATTGGTCATTATGCAATTTGCACTAAACTGCTCTAAAAATAGTTTTTCAGGCGATTTTGGACACTTTTCAGATATACACGACCTCAGCGATCTCAGAAGCCATTCCGAATTAAAAAAAATACTGCAGACAGAACTTTCAGAAAATTCAACGTTTTTTAACATTGAAAACATACCTTTATTATAAATGCACTGGAAGCGAGTTACTGAGAAAGAACTGAAAAAAGTACTTTTTCTTAGCGGTTTTTCAAGTTGGCGTAAAACGCACCAGGAGAGGGACAAAAACTTGGAATTTTCACGAGGGGACAACACATACACAGAAAATCAAAATTACTTCACCTTTTTTAATCCAAAATTATATCTATACTGGGCCATCTGCCGGAGATCGGGAGATTGTCAATTTCGAGACTTGTACGAATGTAATACTTTTTGTACGCAGTGGACGGAGAATTTGATGTTCTACAACTTTTATTGTATGAGTTTTTCTCTTAGAGTTATCATTTCCTAGCTACAGACTCATAAATAGTACTATGTCTCAGTTTTTGACTGATTCGACGCAGAATGTAATTTGTTATACGATTACCTTTTCGAAAGGATGCACCGTTTAAGAATTATAGGTGAAAAAGCAAAAAAATCCAAACATTTCGAGGTTTTATGGCTGAAAAAAGTTCTCCCGAGGTGCTAGAATTTTTTTTCACCCATATATTTTATAAAATTTTAAAAAATAAAAGCTTTCACCGCATCTTTTGCATCGTTGAAATCCTCTACTGACTGGCCTATATTTGCAACACCGTTGTATTCATCTGGGACAGAAAGGGACGGATTTTGTTTTTCTTATCTGGGTACAATATGAAACGTATTACTTTTACGTAAACAAGTTACTTAATCGATCACTTAAAAAAATACTAAAACCTTGATACACCTGTGTGCTTCCTATGTGCTTCCTAAAATACATTGAATTGATTATTTCACTTTTTACCAATAATAATGAAAATATTCTTTTTTTATTAATATTCAAGGCACTAATTCCCCTGCCTTTTCTTCACAAAATTTTTAAAAATAATTTTTATATCTAAAAAGGAAAAGAACATGGCTAAACATTTTTTAAAAACTTTTCATTAAAAACAAATGTCTTCTACTAAGTTGAAATTATCAAACTTTTAAAAAATTTAAACAACTTTAATAATTAAAAGAGGTACATAAATAAAATTTCTGAAAATAACTGCTTTCAGGTGTTTTTTACCATTAAGAGTTAATTTTTATACCAGCTGATTATTTAATATTGATTACAATATTTGATTGTTTCTTACTAATTAGGTATTTATTGTTTTAGTTTTTCAATTAGTTATTTCTTCATGTATAGTAGTAATATTGATATCAATTCGTTCTTAGAAATTAGTTTGAATCTCATTAAACAGTTTTTAAACAAAGTTCATAAATATTGCATTTTGAAGAGAATTTGGCAGTTTACAACTATTTTCAATCAACAGTTTTGTTAAGCTTAAGCCTCATTAAGTTGTTTTCTACCAGTTGTCTTTATATCTAAATAATAACTTTAATAATAATAATAATTTACTATTTTTAATTCTAAAGTTACAATATTTATTTTTTATTTTTACTTTTGATATCTTAATGCATAGCAAACTTATATAAGTTGAAAAAACAATAAGTTATTCATCCAATATTATATTATTAGTCTGTTATCGGTTTTCTTACTTATAACAAATGGTGAACTATAATTTTATGAACAAATGAATTTTAAATGATGTATCAAATTGACTTTAATAAGAAAGTAAACAAGTATGGTAATTTTTATTGCTATTAATGCCAAGTTTAATTTATTTATAACAAGTTTGTGTAGACCCTATTATAATATATTTAAAATCTCCTTCAACAACTACCAATAAGTAATTTTGTGTACAAAGTAATCACAAAAATAAATAATTCTACTTTTCATGGTACTACAAGTGTGCTAAAGTGAGGAAAAATCTAATGATCATTCTTAATTGTTGAGTTGAATGTGATGATTTTAATAACTTTAGTTGCTTGAAAGGAATATGGTTGGTGTCTGATATTATGGTTAGCAAAGTAATATAATCAATGAATACATTGGTCAAATAAATTTTTTCAAATTAAAATTCAATTTTTTGGAGCTTGTGATGTTCATACATCTTAATTATAATTACTAGATCATTCATTACGATATGCTATCATGAATTAAAATTTAAGTATATTTTGATATTTTAAGTTTGTATTTAAATCTATTTTTAAGATCCTTCAATCAACTTTTGAAAGAAATCGTACAAGTATAACTATTTTAATTGCTATAAATTTCAAGTGCAATTTATTTTTAATAAATTTGTCTCATTTTTTTTAATAGCTACTGTTGCAATATATTTAAAACAAACATCGCTTTGTCTATTTGGCTCATAGGGGTAATCATTTTTTATTTATTTTTTTTTTTTTGAGCTTTATTAACCCTACTGAGGTTGTAGTTCAAACTATAAGGAATTTTCATTCCTTCAGATCCCACTTATCAAATATAGCACCATAAAGAGGTAAACAAATATAATTAAACATATGACCTTCTAAAATTATCTAGTCACATAGATAAATAAAATAGCCAATGTCATTATTATTAATAACATCTAAATATCCTCTTTTAGAGAATTCAGCATCAATCAAGAAATCATGTCAGCAGATGAACAAACTGACAATTCCAGAGTAAGCAAATTAATTAATTTTTCATTTCATTTATGTGTGTACTTCTTTCCACAATTATAAATTTGTTAATATTTATATTTCCACTGACTCCTTTCATCCCTTTGCATAGCCATATTTTTCATCTGGGTAATTGATTTTCCTCTGTGTCTTCAAAGTCCCCCCAGCTAGTACATTTACATGGTTCTGGGCCTGCTTTCCTCTTTTTTCTCTACTGGTTTAGTTTTCATGAACTATTTCAGTTTTCTGTCCTCTGGGAGTCTGTATACATGTCTTACCAGACCAGTTTGCTTTCTTCTATTACTTTCCTTCACTTACACCACTTTTAATTCCTCTCAGATGAATCCATTCCTTTTGCTTTCTGTTCTCGTTTTTCCTATTATCCTACATAGCAACCTTATTTCTGATGCCGTTGCTCTATTAATAATGAGCTCCTGGGTAGATCAGTGTTCAGCCCTATAAAGCAGGATGGGGAGGGAAATTGTTTTATATGGTATTAATTTGGCAGCACTGTTCATCTCCTTTTTATAAAACCAAAGTGTGAAAAAAAAAATCCTATTCAAGGATGAGAATCAGAAATGAAATATAATGAAATATGAAATGAAAAATATCAGAAATAAAATAAAATAAAGAGAAATTGCTGTTAGTTAGGGAAAGAAAAATATCCTAAAATATATGTTTACCTATCTACACTCATGGTCTATGGATGACATGAGCAAACGTAGAATTAAAACAATATTTCTTGTACACCAAACTGGAGTTATCAAAAGTGGCCAACTGTGGAGGAGTGGATCATTTTGAGAGGGTTCCTAAATTCGTTTTTAGTGATACACAGAGATAAGTGGAAGGTTGTCAGAGGACTGTGGTGCAATGGGTTATTTAATCATTTAAAGAAACTCAGTTCAAATAAAACCCATGGAGGGTCTCGGGTGGGGTATATGATAAAAGAGTACTGCTTCTTGAGGAACAAGTTTACTTAAAGTGTTGTGTTATACAACCTGGTCTTTCCCACTCTTTTTGAATAGTCAGGTCCCAAATTATAGAGTCAGAACTAAGAGCCAATCTATTCTTGACGATCAGAAAAAAAATCTACTATAGCTAGACCTGAACATGGGGCCTGGAGTTGGCAGTCCTTGAGTTGGTTTAATTGAGCCACTGATCAAGTAAAGAGTATATTCAGTATACCATATTATGTAGCCTAATTCAGTTGGGTTGTGTGAGCATTTCAGCCCTTGAAACCAAACTACAGTAATTTCCAAGTGTATCGGAACATCATGGCCTGGTTTTCTCTCTAGGACTGAAGGGAACTTTATCAAGAAGCTTCCATTATTATCCATCACTGTTAAGTTCTAAATTAGAGATGCTCACCACTCTTTCAAAGTTGTGAGAAAAGTATATTCTTCTCGCTCCCATACTGTTTTTTTAGGTAGTCTATACAATTTTCAAAAATCTGTACAAGGATTTTGATATCCTTAAAATTAAAATCCTTTATTTAATTATTTTAATTATATCCTTTGTTATAATTAAAAAAATAATTTTGAATCTGGAATTAATTAATACTTAATATGAATTGAATTAACACACTTTTGGTTTATTATTTCACAGTACGGAACAGTACAACTTCCATCAACTGATTCTGAGACTGAATCCTCATCCCAGTGCTCAGAAAGAGAGGTAGAAACTAGGGATGTAAGTAAATTGTAGAAGTCATTAACATACCATAATCATTGGATAGTTGCAATTTTCTCTTAATCTAAATATTAAATGAATTTATAATTGGATCAGTAAAAGCTCTTTCTTGCATATTGTAGTTATTCATACTTGTAAACATTGCTAACTATCTGATTTCGCCTCTTTTTCTCAATGATTCATTCTTTAAATTAATGAGGTTTATAAATATAAAAATAATAATTTATATTTACTGAATTTTTAATTTAAAATAATTCTTAATTACAGAAAAAAAATTGTCTTGGTTTAATGGAAAAAGAGGACTATAAAATTTCTCATAAATATCACTTTTAGGCTTAATGTGTGTGTAATAACAAGTATTTTATAATGAAGGCTTTAAAAGTTTTGAGGGGGACTGTTGTTTGGGTTTTCCATGGATGGATCTCATATACAAGTTTGGATGTGTCTAGAGATAATCAAGTGATATATAAATGACAAAACATGATGATGACTCATACAGACAGGGTGGAAATCCATTGAACCTGAAAAGAAATATATCAGTGCTGGGTTGTAATATCTACTTTTGATTTGATCATTTTTTGTGATTGAATAATTCCCTCTTTTTTAATTACATTAAGTATTTAATTTAAATATTTAATTTACATAGTGAATATCTTATTACTGGAAACAGTGGAGGACTTGTAATCTCAGTAGTATTATTTCTGTCATTCCACTGTATAGGTCTCAGTTTAGTGGCACCACCTCCTCTACAAGTTTTATAAGATCATTCACTTAATTATCTTATTGTTTAACTTTATTTCTAAATCAGGCCATTGTATTAAAATAAAACCTATATACAAATATCTTCTTCTTCATCTTCCTACTTTGTGTCTCTCAGCATGGAGGTGCCTCAGTCCAAGCCAGCCAGGCATTACAATCCCGAGCCACAGCTCTCATGGAGTTCAGACTTTCCCTATTTCTGTCCTATCCTGGAGATATGATTGGTCCTTAACAGTCTGAGTCTTCCTCGAGGGCAATATCCACCAGGGGGCCTGGCTTCAAATTTTTTTTCGTGGATCCCGGTCTTCATTCATTCGGCACAGATGACTGAACCAGTTTAGCTGCCTCTTTTCAACACTGTCCCTCAAGGCGCATACTCCAAGGTCTCCAAGTATCCGCTCATTTCTGACCAGATCTTTTCTTATTCGGCCTGCCACTGTCTGGAGGTACTTCATTTCAGTGGCTATAGCTCTATTCCAGTGCCTATCCAGTGGGACCAAGCTTTCACTGCCATAATGAGGGTAGGCAGATAGATGGCCTTGAATATGCGTAGTTTGAATATGTGTAGTTTGACACTGTTTTCTATCTCCCTTTTCTCCACTATTGCACTGCAAAGCAGATAATATATATGAATTGCTTTTTTGATCCTGTTGGAAAGCTCTTGGTCAATTTTTCCATTTCTGCTGAGCACAATCCCAAGATAAGTGTAGTCCTCTACTGTTTCCAACACGTCCTCCTTGCAGAAAAATACAAATATATCCGAGACAAATAAATATACTAAATTAGGAGTACCCAAAGACAAGGTACTCAGGTGCCATCAGCTGATCCTGGGCCCAGGGCAAAAGAATCCAGCAGTACTACTAAATATTTAATGCGTTTTATATTTGTCAATAATATTAATATATGGATTAAGGTGTCATGAAAACAAAATTGACTACATTTTAATAACAAAAATTTATTGTTTTATACAAAATAAAATACAATTTGTTGGTAGTGGTCCCATCGCCCAGTATTGTACTGCAGTCAGCTATTGGTTTTTCAGGTTAGAGGAGCATCTACACTGACACTCATACAGTACACTAATACAACACACATCACAACGCCCTTACACTACAGACAAAGGACATCAACAGTGCACACCCTAGGGTCACCCTAAGTCTACTACAGCTGTGAGGACCTTCATCATGCATATGTGACTGGATTTGTTGTCAGCTGGAGTTTGACTGACCTGTCGTCAGCCCGAGAATATGCCTTCTTCGCCTAATAGGAAAATTTAATAATTTTTCATTGCTGAGTGTGCACGCACCAACGGTGACATTGGACAATGATCAAAAGGATCAATTTTACAATATTCTTGAGCGAACTATTGATGAAATTTCCAAGTATAATGTGAAAACTATAATGTCCAGATAGGTAGGGAATCAGTTTTCTATCCTACTATTGGAAAAAGCAGTATCCATGAAGTCACATATGATGATAGAGAGAGACTGGTCAGATTTGCAGCAGCTAAGGACCTTGTGGTAGCCTAGCAGTATGTTTCATCACAAGCACTATATTGCAACTTGGCGCTCAAATGATGGATTCATTGTAAATCAGATAGACCACGTGCTGATAAGTAGGAGATATAGATCTAATATGCAGAATGTGCATGTACACGAGGAGCTAACATTGACTTGGACCACTATCTGTTGGTGGCTCTTATTCATGCTATAATATCATTGACTTACAGCAAGTAAGTAAAAAAACTATTAAGTATAAAATGCAGAAACTAAAAGATACTGCCATGAGCCTGCCACTCTCTAAGTCCATCAAAGAGAAACTGCGAAACACTGATCCAAAAGCAATGATCTATGTAGGGATACATAGCATAGGGATACACAGGGATACACAACATTGCGAAAGAGATCTTCAAGCAGAAAAGCACTAACAGAAGAACACCCTGGTATGACTTTGAGTGCAGACTAGCTACAGATGAGAAGAATGCAGTATATGGCAGGATGATTCAGAGAAGGCACACAAGAGCATCTGTGGGAGACTATAAAAAGAAAAGAAGAACTGAAAAAAAGATTCACCAGAGAAAGAAAAGTTCTTGGAAAGGAAAGAGATGGAAGAAATTGAGATGTATTGGACCCAGAAGTTCTACCTCTAGATAAGTAGATCATTCAAGTGCTCCCTTCAATCAAATGCCTGTAAAGACATAGATGGCTCTCTAATCACCGAAAGAGAAAAGGTTACAGGAAGTAACCAGCTTGAAAACCTCTTAAATGGAGAATCCACAGGAGAAGGCATGCACCAAGAGGTCAATACCACTAGTAAAGAGTTGGAACCACCAGATGAAGAAGACGCACAGGATGTCATGGATCAGATGAGGAATAATAAAGCCTCAGGAGTGAATGGAATCCCGGCTGAGCTTTGGGAACATGGAGGAGAAGCAATCTCTAAATATATCCATAACTTCATTTTAGACTCTGAGTAGAGGAGTCCATTCTAGAAGAAAGGTACAAAACTGTTATATGTCCTATTCATAAAATAGGGGATCATCCTAACTGTGAGAATTACAGAGGAATATCTCTCCTTCCATCTTCATATCAAATATTTTCAAAAATTCTATTCCATAGATTCCTCCCTTTTTTTGAAAGGAGGATAGGCCGATATCAGGCAGTCTTTATGAAAGGCAAAGCTACGATGGACCAAATTTTCTCAGTGAGAACTATAATGGAGAGTGCGGCTGAATACAATATCCAGACCCACCACCTCTTTGTGGATTTGTCCTATGACAGTCTGATTCGAGACTAGCTATTGCTCCCTCTGAAGCTAGTCTGCCTTGTCAGGATGACAATGAAAGCTACTCAGTGCTCGGTGGGAGTGTCTGGAGCTATATCTGAGGTTTTTCTTAGCCACAAGGGATTGAGACAAGGTTATTGTTTGGCATGCTTGCTGTTTAATATTGGCTCAGAATGTTCCATCAGAGAGATGGGAATTTTCAACAAATTGTGCCAAATTCTACCTTACACAGATGATCTGGATAAAGTTGGATGCAGTTTTTTGAGCATGAAGAATGCCTTGCTGAACCTTCAGAGAACAGTAAAATTAATTGAAATAAGTACTTTTCATCATTTGTCTAATGAGGAATATCGAGCAATATATCAAGCATAAATTTTTCTTTATCCACAAACCTGATCTCAATGATTCATTATCTTCTTCTTTTTCTTCCATCCATTAGGCTTTCAGCATGAGGGTGCTTCTAGCAATTTGTGGCATGCGTTTCTGTCTCTGGCAATGTTCCTCATTCCTCCCTTGGTCTTCTCTCTGTGTCTCCCAATTTGTTCCATGAGGCTAATAAAGGAGATTCTTGGCTGTTCTCTTGGTCTTTTTCCCACTGGTCTCGCTTCTACAGGTTTTATCAGGTCTCTGTGGTAGTCCATGCGGCAGATAGATTCTTTTACTCTGATCGAAATTCCGGTAAAAGTTTCAGTCAGGCACTGTAATGTATTTCTTGTAATGAAATTTATTGTGAGCTGATACAATAAAGTTCACAGAAAAAGGCCTACACACATAATTCATTCTAAAGAGCATTGCTGGAATTGTAAAAAAATCAAATCAAATTATATTTTCCATCTGCTTAAAACTCATTCGGAAAATATATTTCATTCCAACTTCAATGCTTAAATTGTCTTCAATTAAACAATCTTCTCTGTATTAAAAATAAGATATTTTGGTTAATATTTCTTTCTTCATAATAAATATACTTAAAATTAGATCATCTACATCTTTAAACAAATAAATCAAAATCTGATAAAATATTCTGATATATATATATATATATATATATATATATATATATATATATATATATATATATATATATATATATATATACTACAAATGATGTGTGTGTGTGTTTGTTTATATATATATGCACAATTATAAATTATACTACATATGAACGAATGAATGAATGAAAATAAATTTTATCCTGGGGCTTTTAGTCCTCTGGAATAACAGAAATATTCAGTACTAGTACTATTTGTCTAGCTTACGTACAGTAAATAATTAAATAATTAATTAAAAGTTAAATAGTAAAATGAAATAAAGGAGATTTTAATAATTACAGACATTTAAATTATAATTAAATATATATGTACACCTATCTCCTAACAATAGACAATAACTAACAAACAATAGACATAATAATAATAATAATAATAAAACATAAAACTATAAACAGTAAATATAATCTATAAACATAAAATGAAGATATATATATATATATATATATATATATATATATATATATATATATATATATATATATATATATATATATATATATATATATATATATATATATATATATATAACTATAGTACTTACATAAATGCGGAAGATTGATAGTTGAGGAGGTGAAGAAATAATTGATGCTTGAAGGAGGTTAAGGATGAGGATTTGCGAATGAAGTTCGGTAAGGAATTCAAAATGAAGTGGCTCAAAAGGTAAAGGATCTTTTGAAAGAGGCAGTTCTATGAAAGGGTATATATAAGTTTGTAGGTTGGGATCTGATATTTAAAGAGTGTACAGAGGAACACGGGGTGAACAGATCAAGAATATAAGGAGGCTTTTTGGTTTTGAAGGTTTGGAAAAGATAGATACCTAGGAAGTATTGCCATCGGAAAACAGGTTGAAGCCACTTTAACTCAGCATACCAACTGGAGACAAGGGAGTGCCTGAGGATTCCGAAGATGAATCAAATGAAGCAATTCATTAGTCTCTTCAGTCTCATCTGAAGCCTGCCAGACAGTCCGCCATACACAAGGCAGCCATAGTCGAAGTGGGGGAAAATGAGGGAGGATACAAGAAGCTGACGTGTTTTAGGAGGTATAGAATCTCGAAATCTTAGGAACTGTTTAAGGATAGTAATGGAGTTTCAGGTGATTTGGGAAGTGTGATTGTTCCAGGATAGGTGTTGATCAATAATTACCCCCAGGTTTCTGACAGTGGTGTGGCAGTGGATAGGTAGGCGGTTGAGGCAGAGTAAGGGATAATAAGGAAGGGAATTGAGAAGATGCTTGGACCCAATGAGGATGGCCTGGGTTTTTTTAGCATTCAGCCTCAAATCATTGTGTACTGCCCATGCGTTGATACAATCTATATCTTCTTGTACCTTTCAGATAGCCTCAAGCATCTCGGTAGGATGGAAGGATTAGTAAAATTGGAAGTCATCAGCATATAAGTGATATTGTGAATGATGAATGAAATCAGGAAGATCATTAATATAGCCAGAGAAAAGGATTGGTGAGAGTGAAGACCCCTGAGGAACACCACGTGTTATTAGGAAGCAAGAGGAAAGAGGTTTATTGGGGATGATAACTGTTTGGGAGCGAAGGGACAGGAAGGATAGGAACCAGTTTATGACACTATTTGATAAGGAAAGATTTTGGAGTTTGGAAAGAAGGGTTTTATGATTAACTGAGTCAAAGGCTTTTGAAAACTCGAAGAGAGCAAGAATAGTAATTTTCTGTTGGTCTATGGGAGATTGGAGATCTTGGGTGATTTTCAACAAGGCAGATTGTGTGGAATACTGGGATCAGAAGCCAGATTGGAGAGGGTTGAGGAGAGCTTTTTGCTCAAGGAAGTTATTAAGTTGGGGTGGACTATTCTTTCAAGTGGTTTTGATTAGTTGGAGAGAATGTAGATAGGTCTAAAGTCGGAAACTGTGGAGGGAACCGGAACTTTATTCAACGGACGGACTACGGTTTTTTTCCAAGTTGCTGGGAAAATGGAATTTTGGAGGGAAAAATTATAGATATGTAAAAGGTAGGGAAAAATGGCAGGGAGACATAGTTTGATGATTTTCACAGGAATGTCATCAGACCCAAAGTCATTCGTTCTATACTTGAGAACTGAGGAGGGTAACTCTTCAGGGGAAATATTTGTAAAGTAGAAATTTTCTGGATCAAAGGATATTTGTGGAGTGTAGCATGGAGGAGAGTGCGATATAGGAAGAGGATCAGCAAATAGGAATTAAGTTCGATAGGAGCAACCGGGTAATAAGTGCTGGATTTGGAGTTTACTACGGATAGGTTTTTAAGAATTTTCCATCTGGACTCGTTGGCTTGTGATAAGGTGATGTGGAAATATTGTGTCTTGGCACGGCGTAAGGAAGATTGGGTGAGGTTTCGTAGGGACTTAAAAGAGGAGTAGTCATCGGTAGCACGTGTTCGTCGAAAGCGTCTTCTGGCAGCATCTCTTCTCCTCATCAACTCTCTAATTTCTGTATTAATCCAAGGAGCCGCAGGACGTCTGAAGGTGGAGATCTTTAGGGGTACGGGGTGGTTTAGGAAAATAGAGAGATTCGAGGAAAGGCATTCCACCATTTCATCAATGGAGGAAGAGGAATAGATAGGTTCTAGAGATTGGGGAAGTGAATCGAGGAAAGGTTTTAGTTTTTCAGAGGTTAATCAGTCGAGGGCCCGCCAGGAAATTTGTTTGGGAATGAGCTTAGGAGTTGGAATATTATAGCAGATCTTGATAAGATCATCACATGAAAGAAAGGGTACTGGATTCTGTAAGGAAGAAATAAATTTTGGGAGGAATCTATTATAAAAGGTCCAGTCATGTACTAGTAAACAGAGTGGTGCGTGGGTTGAAAGGGTACTATGAAGAGGTGTAAGGAGTGGATGAGGTCTATAAGATATGTTTTGTCATGAGATTCGGAGCACAGATTAGTGTTGAAGTCGCCAGTTATAATCACTTTGTTGTGTAAAGGTAGTTGAAGAGGGAGTATTCGAATGTAGGATCAAATCGGACATGAGGAGGGCGGTATACTGTCGCATAGAGGAGGGAGGATGAATTAAAGGAAATTTCCAAGAAAAGATGTTCTAAATGAGGTGTGTCAGGGGAAGGGGATTTGGAAAGAGGATTTTTACCCCCAAACTATCATGAACGTAGATACCTACACCTCCACCAGTTCGGTCCTCCCGATCGTGACGAATGAGTGTGTAATTGGGAATGGATATAGAGGAGGAGGAAATATTTGGTTTGAGCCAGGTTTCTGAGACGGCAATAATGTGATAGAAATCGTGAAGGAAATAGTCAAGGAGTTCATCAAAATGGGCTGGAAGGGATTGGGAGTTAATGTGGCAGGACAACAGGATACTAGTCATAAAAGGAAAAAGAAGGATTTTTATCAGAGAAAAGTAAAGGAGAGTTAGGGTTGGAGCAGAAAGGCACAATGGTTGATATTTGTAATAGAATTGCAAAAAAAACAAAAGAGAAAAAGAAAAAAACGAAAGGAAACCATTACTTTCAACATGAGTAATAAAATTTGCTACAGAGAAGATTAATTATAAAGAGAGGAAGAGACCTTGTAAAATAAATTAAGCAATCAATAACAAAATAAAGACATATTGAGAAAAAAATAAAAGTAAAAATTGAAATTTAAGTATCAAGAATATATACATAAAAATAAGTCGCAGAAAAAAAGAAAAAGAAAATGTCTAGATCCGCCGGAACAGTGAAATACAAGTCATTAAAAGGTTTCAATGTCTTCCTCTTTATTGATGATGATTACTGGTGAACCATCCTCTCCTGCATCGGACACGCCCTCGAGTGAAACAAACATACTTAACTTTGCCGGCCGACTTCTTCTGCCTCGCCAGCCAGTAGAGATGACGGTTAACAGGGCTCATCTCCTCACCAACGTAGATACGCTCGTCGCTCTCCCAGCCGAGGTGCCTGGTCGTGAAATCTCTTTTCACCTTCCGTTGACGGATCACCTCGTCCCGGACAGTCTGGCGTACGAAGCGCACGACGATCGGGGGCGGACGGAGATCCTCTCCTCTGGGCCTTTTTCTTTCCACTGAGTCCAGGTCTTCAGCGCTGAGCTTGATTCCTAGGGCAGCTCCAACTGAGCAGACAATACCCTCGGCAGTTTCACCATTTTTTGCAGGGATTCCCCTAATTTCTAAGGAACGCGAGAGCTGGGCTTGTTCAACGTAATTCAATTTTATCTCCAGCGGTTTAATTTTACTATTCAAATTATTATTTTCCATTAGTAATTTTTCAACGAGGTCATCTTGTCTTTTGGCTCTTTCCTCTATCGATTTCAGTCTTTCTAGGTTTTCAAAAATGGCATCAGACTGCTTATTCATGGAGCATTTAATGTCCTTGGTGTCATCTGTAACCTTACCGATTTCGGCGAATATAGCCATGACGTTCTCTTCCATATTTCTGCTTGGTACTAGTAAGAAAGAATTATAAATAACGGAGCAGGAGCTGTATAGGAACGATGTTAACTGGTTGAGAGCTAGAGCCAGACTGACATATGTATATTATAGTTGTTTGGAAGCTACAGTTTTCTTTTGTATTGCTGACTACATCGGTGTGGAATTATGTCCAAATATACATGAGAATAAATAATAAATAACTAAAAAGGAATTTTTTTTTTAGAATTAGGTTTGAACTAAAAATTTCATTTAAATTTTATAATGTAAAGTAATAAATTATTTGAATTTAATTAATGTGAATCTTTTTATCTCTTTTACAGGTTGCAACACAGACTCCCAACTTCCAAGAATATTGGGTAACCACCGGGGAACCAGGACCTTCCAGCTCTGGATTGAGACAAATTTGCCCGGCCATGGTAGTATAGTTTTAAGATCATTATATATGTACATAAAATGTTCTTTAGAAGACATCCTATTAGTCCAAATTCTTTGCAACAAATTAGGGTCATATTCTTTTTCAGCAAGAAATAATCAGGGAACCGGTGCCTTACATGCCTGAATTAAGACTACCTCCCTCAACCAGGGTAAGACAATTTTAAGATCAATATTTGCACAAAATAATCTATATAGCTAGGCATCATATTAGTTCAAAATCTATATTACAAATTAATATAATAGTACTTTTTTCTAGCAGAGTAATTTCCACCATAGTAATTAATGTATATTACATTAATCATTATCCTCAAATTGAATTCAAGCAAGAGTGTTATAGTTGTATTGTTTTCATGTATGGGTGAGAGCAGTTGATGTTGTCCTAAAGAAATTACACTAGTCACTTACTCCTTTGTTTTATCAACACTATCCTAAAACTACATTATGTATTGAAAAATATTTTTAAAACCTTAACTAATTTTATTTAAATCAAATAATTTATTAACTATAACTATTAATCTATTTTATTTATTATATACATATATAATGTTTTTTTGTAGGTGTTAATACATGAAGGATTAACATTTTATGTTAATTATTTAAATACTGAGTCAGATGATGAGAATGTAGGAGACGGAGAAGAAGTAGATGAAGATGAAGAGTATGAAGAAGATGAAGGAGAAGAGGTAGAAGTAGAGGATGAAACAGAAGAAGAGGAAGAGGTAGGAGAGGAATTAGATGAAGAAGAGGAAGTGATTAGAGAGAAATTAAGTGAAGAGGAAGCAGCAGAAATAGAGGAAGCAGCAGAGAATGAAGAAGAACCAGAAAAGGAGGAAGCAGCAGAAAAAGAGGATGGAGCAGAAGTAGAGGAAAAGGAAGTAAGAATCTTTTTCTCTTTTATGATATTTTCTGTTAAATCAACAATCACATGTTCAATGTGACAGCTGGTTTGTTTTATTTATATATGTTGGTCTATGTGTATGTATGTGCGTGTATATATATATATATATATATATATATATATATATATATATATATATATATATATATATATATAGAGGGGCCGGGGTGGCCGAGCGGGCTAAGGCGCTTGCAATAGGTAATCAAAGTTAAGCAACGTCGAGCCTGTTTAGTACTTGGATGGGTGACCGCCCAGATTTGGGTGACCGCCTACCAGGGAAAATCCACGTAGCCTGCCACTATCCCCCTCCCCCGGGTATGTGAGGCCCGTCAGCCTACTGGAGGCCACTCACACAGACCGGGCGTAGGAGTGATGACCCTACCCCGTGTATCTTAATTGTGAATCGCGTTGTGGTTTTCCAGGACATAAAATAGCCGCCCGGAGATTTGGTCCATGGACGGTCTGTCTCGGGGAAAGAAATATAGGTCCTCGTGCGCCTGCTGACTCCGAACAGCCATAATCCGTGGATCCAGACCGATTTGTCACTGTCCTTGAACCCGAGTGAGTCGGTTGGAAGGACACTGCCGAATTGACCCCAAAGGGACCGGTTGTGGAGCAATGGCCAGCCTGCCGCTGCACCATGGAAACCATGGTTCGCAGCAACGTGAGGTTGGGTGACCCCCTCCAGGCTGTCTGTGCTCCCGCAAGCAATAAATGTCTGTAAGAACACCACATCGCGCGGCCAAAGATCTACAAGGTCTATAGAGCCAACCGAAAAAAAAAAAAAAAAAAAAAAAAAAAAAAAAAAAAAAAAAAAAAAATATATATATATATATATATATATATATATTTAGGCCGGGATGGCCTAGCGGGCTAAGGCGCTTGCCATAGGTAATCAAAGTTAAGAAATGTCGACCGTGTTTAGTACTTGGATGGGTGACCGCCCAGATTTGGGTGACCGCCTACCGGGAAAAATCCACGCAGCCTGTCACTATCCTCCCTCCCCCG
Source organism: Rhaphigaster nebulosa (assembly GCA_948150685.1). Lineage (NCBI taxonomy): Eukaryota > Metazoa > Arthropoda > Insecta > Hemiptera > Pentatomidae > Rhaphigaster > Rhaphigaster nebulosa. Next base: position 146,147,624 of record OX411307.1, read on the forward strand.
GGTATGTGAGACCTGTCAGCTTACTGGAGGCAACTCACACAGACCGAACGTAGGAGTGATGACCCTATCCCGTGTACCTAAATTGTGAATCGCGTTGTGGTCTTCCAGGATGTTAAATAGCCGCCCGGAGGTTTGGTCTATGGACAGTTTGCTTCGGGGAAAGAAATATAGGTCCTCGTGCGCCTGCTGACCCCGAACAGCCATAATTCGTAGGTCTAGACCAATTTGTCACTGTCCTTGAACCCGAGAGAGTCGGTGGGTAGGACACTGCCGAATTGGCCCCAAAGGGACTGGCTATCGAGTAATAGGCAGCCTGCCGCTGCACCATGGAAACCATGGTTCGCAGCAAGGTTGGGTGACCCCCTCCAGGCTGTCTGAGCTCCCGCAAGCGATAAAATGTCTGTAAGAAGACCACATCGCGCGGCCAAAGATCTGCATGTTCTATAGTGCCAACAGAAAAAAAATATGTATATATTAACCGGGGATGTCCAGCGGGTTAACGCGCTTGAAAAGTGCACAAATCCAAAGGTTGTGAGTTCAAATCCCGGTACCGGTATTACTTTAATTTAATATAATTAATAATTCAAGCAATTTATCACACCTCCCCCCCCTCCGGGTATGTGAGGCCCATCAGCTTACTGCGGCAACTCAGATACGCCGGACCTAGGAGTGATGACCCTATCCCGTGTACCTAAAGCGCATTGTGGTTTTCCAGGACGTAAAATAGTCGCCCGGAGGTTGGTCCACGGACGGTCTGCTTCGGGGAAAGAAATATAGGTCCTCGTGCGCCCCTGCTGTCTCCGAACAGCCATAATCCGTAGATCTTGATCGGTTTGTCACTGTCCTTGAACCCGAATGAGTCGGTGGGAAGGACACTGCCGAATTGGCCCCAAAGGGACCGGTTATGGAGCTATGGATAGTCTGCCGCTACACCATGGAAACCATGGTTCGTAGCAACATGAGGTTGGGTGACCCCCTCCAAGCTGACTGTGCTCCCGCAAGGAATGCATGTCTGTATGATTACCACATCGCGCGGCCAAAGACCTACATGGTCTATAGTACCAACAGAAAAAAAATATGTATATATATATATATATATATATATATATATATATATATATATATATATATATTTCCCTTACATTGTAAATCCACAGAAATGTACATTTCTGGAAATCTGCTAGTTCTTCCTGCAGCATAATATAGTATTTTACAAAATAAGCAAGAGTGCCAACAATGTCAAACTATTTTATAAAAGCCCTTATATAATCTATATAATCTTATCTATATTGCATTCTAACTTTTTTAGTTATTTTCCCACTTCTTTTGCTTACCAGGTAATATGGAATGTATATTTTGAAGCAAACATGTTCTATGTCTATATATGTATATTACATAATGTCTGAAACAATATAAATAAAAAACGTTCTATTCTTCATATTAAATTATTAAATATTAATTAAAATCCTAAATTTTAAAAAGATTTTTTTTTGAGACAGAGAGAGCTATATTTTATATATTTTTATTGTCAAATATTGCATACAATCAGTCTCAATTAAGAACATTAAGTAATGTTCATAAAAAAAAAAAAAAAATCATTTGATAAAGTCAGTAGAAATAAATGATATAATAGCAAATTTAATAAATAAAATATACAATTAAAACCAAAGATAAAATAAATAGCTTAAACACATTCATAATTATGTAAAGCAATTACACTCAGCCTTATGAACTCCGAAACATCCTTGGCCCTCCACTTGTGGAAGAAAACTCCCTGTGGTCACAGCAATGGTCAGTGAACTAAATCACTCTGATTGAAAGCCAGTAGGGGCTGAGTAAGGGTGCTTCAGCCATAGATGATCAGTATTTGAAAGGAGAATCTGGCCATTACCAGAACTCCAGAATACATATTTACTAAAGGCCTTGGGGACACTGCTGTTTCAGCCTTCGAGTAGGATTATAGGGATGAGTGGAGCTAGATATGGATTGTGCTAAAGGATTAGGATGATAAGTAAAATACTTATGAAATTTAGAGAATTTCTATAAAATAAGGTGTTAAATAAATGGGGATATTGAGGTCATGATGTATGATGGTATTCTATGATGCATTTAATGGAGTTTAGTATTGTATAGAGGATTGAATATTATTTGAAGGACTAGTACTGAAAGGATTGGATGTATTTAGTGTTACAAAATTCAGCTGTCCCCACAGTAAGAGATATGTTTCAGAATAGTCTGGTAAATTAGCTTTGCATTCTTTGACCACTAAGCCCTTATGCTGATTTTGGGCACCAACCTCCGAGCCCCTATTCAACCTTCTCACAATAGCCTAGCCTAGTCTTATATTATACAAAACATGCATTGTGGTCTGAGACCTTGAAGTTCATCCAAAACAAATTGGTTTTTAAAAATATTTTTGAAAATACTCCTATCTGATGTATATACCAATGAAATGTGTAATAGGACAAACAGTTACTTTACACGTGCTTCAATTTTTGTTTATTCAGCAGTGGCTCTTGGAAGAAATAAGAGGTTAATATTTTTTTGCATAAAACATTTTTCTCAAACACTGCGGCAGAAACGAGATAATTTTTTATCAACAGTCTTAACAACTGTGCTGCAGTATTAATTATTCAGGATGTGTAGTAATTTTCATGTGTTTTGATTTTTTACATTGTTAAACTATTTAATGCTTGTGTGTACAGAATATATCTAATTTACCATTTAGGTAGTCAGCCATAAAGTAACTAATTTTTTTTTTTTTTTTTTTTCAGAATTAGCTTTACACTGTGTTCTGCACCAAAAATGGAGAGTGTTTAATTTATTTAGTATTTTATTAGTTAATTTAGTTTTTTTTATTATTTTATATATTAGTTTTATATTTTTGACACCACTTCAGTAAGTAGAATATTTTTTTTTATAATTTCTGGATAAATAAAATCATTTCATTTTGTAATTAAATTTTATTTTACTGGTGAACCAGGTCTAATCTTCACTGAAAGTAAATAAAGCTTTGAGTATGATGTGTTTTGACCGAAAATAGGTAGGTGTAGGAAAAAATATCTTCTGCCATAAATATTCAGCTACATATAAACAATATCTACGCAAATAGTATTTTTATATTTGGTTTTTAAAAAGATATTATGAGTAAGAAGTTTTTATTTATTATTTTTTTTAAATTAAATATACTTATGCAATGTAATAATTATTTTCTCCCATACAGAAAATTGACAATCAAATGTTGGTTTCAAGTACTAGTTGTCTAGTAAGTCTAGTAAATTAAAATAAATATTTTTTAAAAATATACACTAGCCCACAAAAAAAAACGGCCTACCTAAATTTTTTGTTTTAAAACTCAATAATGAGGATAATTAGAGCCTTGAGATAAAAATTTGTTGTTATTACATGAAAAGGAATCACGGTCATTAAAATAGTGGCAAAGAATTTTGGCTGTAGCCAAAAATGTTAAAAGCAAGCGTTACACAGTAGTGTGTTGGGCATTCTCAAAGCAACTGTACGAAGGGCCATCCAAAGGTACAGGAAGGCTGGGCTGTATACGAGGAGGCCAGTTTCTGAGCGGCCTAGAGTAACAAACTCTGCTGAACATCATTTTGTGGTGATCCAGACCCTTAGGAACCTCCATCGATGAGCTGCTTAGACCACTCAAACCCTCCAAGTGGAGGTTTGTGTAAAATTGACTTGCAAAAGATGGGCTACATTCGAGGACGATAGCCACTGGGCTGCTGTTAACAGCAATGCACAGGAGGCCCCCTTGAATTTTGCTCAGTGGCTGTCGTCCTCGAATGTAATCCATTGTCTGCAAGCTGTTCTAAACAAACATCCACTTGGGGGGCAGTTAGCAAGGCTTGAGTGGTCAGAACAGCTCATCAATGGCAATTCCTAAGAGTCTGGATCACCACAAAATGGTCGTCAGCAGAATTTGTTACCCTAGGCCACCTAGAATCTGGCCTCCTCATGTACAGCTTAGTCTCTCTGTATCTTTGGATGGCACTTCGATCAGTTGTTTTAGGAATGCCCAACACAGCACTGCGTAACGCTCGCTGCTAACATCTTTGAATAAAGCCAAAATGTTTGCCACTATTTCCATTTTAATGACCATGGAAAATGCTATACCATAAAAAAAAAATAACAAAAAAAAACAAACAATAAAAGTGCAAAAACTTACGAAAAAATAAGAAAAATGGAGAGATGTGTTTTAATGAATGATCACAGTTCAACTAAGTTGAAGTCTAACAGGCCCGTGTCACTAATCCTTTTGAGGACTGTTGGGTGCAATTGAAGGAATATAATTCTTTTCATGCAATAACAACAAATTTTACCTTAGGGCATTAATTATTCCCATTATTGAGTTTTACAACAGAAAAATCTAGGTGGGCGGGTTTTTCGTGGGCCAGTGTATATATAGTAATAGACTATCTACCTATCAATTAATATTATCAATATCAAGTAATAAATATCAATTAGTCAATAATAAACATATAATACAGCAAAGCATATAGAAAATTAATGAATTTATGGACAAGAAAGGAACAGTAGTGTACATCATGTTATGATTATACAGCTATATACAATCAATTGGGAGAATAACAATATATTGTCTCAATCAATTATTATTCATCAATTAATTATTTCCAGACCTTGGTAGATATTGGAATGAAAAGGATTACCTTAAAAGTTTTTTAGAAGATACTATATTTACTATACAACTTCAATACATTATTTTTATATTTTAATAACAAAATTGTTGTGATTAAAACTTTACAACATTGTGTACATTTTTCAGATAATAAGAATAGCTTTGATGAGACATTATATTCCATTAACTATAGAAGAATATTTTTTCAACTACAGCAGTATAATAAATATTATACATTATCTACCTGTATATATATATATATATATATATATATATATATATATATATATATATATACATTTTCTATTAATTTATTATTATTATCATTAGCATATTCTCCCAATATGGAAGACGTTAAGCAGACAACTCAATCAAAATTTCTTTGGATTCTTCTTATTACTCCAGTAGGCCTTCATTCTTTCCGAGAAGGCTCGTTTCCGCTCTTCCGACCACTTCGGTCTGTACTGTTTCTGCTTTGGTTGCTCTGACTTAACATCCCATTTGTTTACTTTGTATCTGAAGGTGCCTTTTTCTAGAATGTCTGTTGCACCTATTTTTGCGTTTTTAATATCCTTTCGAAGTTCTTCCATCCAAAGTGTTGAATTCTTAAGTGAGGTTACTTAGTCTAGAATCCTTTTTGTCAATCGACTTTCTGGTAGTCTAGTGAGATGACCAAAGAACTTCATTCGTCTTTTCTTAATGTCAATTTCAATATTTGAAAACCTCTCTGTTGTTTTGAATGATTGTAACCTGTAGCCGTCTTGCGTATATGTTGCTCCTAGGATTTTTCTGATGAGCTTCCTTTCTTCCTTTTTGATTTCTTCCAGTTCTCGTTTTCTGTTAAATGCCAGTGTTCGCTTGCGTAAAGGACTGCTGGTTTTAAGACAGTGTTATAGTGCCCAATTTTCGTCTGTCTTGACAAGGATTTCTTGTTATAGATGTTTTGAACTAACCCTAAAGCTTTCTTGACTTTCTGGAGACAGTTTTGCTGTGAGATCTTCTCTAGGCCTGTCGGTTCAATGAGCTCTCCGAGGTATTTGAAATATGGGATCCTGTCCCATCCAGAGTTCGTATTTTGAGTATGGTTTTGAGGTTAAAAATTTGTTCCGTACATGACCTGTTTGGTCTGAATCCTGCTTGATATTCTGATAGTTTTGGTTCTAATTGCTTCTGTGCTCTATCCAAGAGACAGGCTGATAGAATTTCGTAGGAAACAGATATGAGGGAAATTCCTCTATAATTGTTTACATCTAATTTGTTGCCTTTTTTATGTAATGGATGGATTAGAGCAATCTTCCAGTCACCCGGGATCTTCCCGGTTTGCCACATGCTTTGGATTATTTGTGTAATTTCTTTGAGTGAGTTTGGGCCTAAATTTTTCAAAAGTTCCGCTACAATTCCGTCTTCTCCTGATGCTTTGTTGTTTTTAAGTTTTTTGATGTGCGAATGAATTTCTTCTTGTATTGGTGGTGATGAATTTTCTGGGGTGGTTTCTGACTGTATTCTCGGGAATCTCTCCTTTGGTTCTGGACAATTTAAGAGCTGTGTAAAATATCTAGCTAATTCTTGGCAGTTTTCCTTATTTGCTGAGGCTAGTTTACCATCTTGCTTCCGAAAGCACAGGTTCTGTGGGGAATATCCTTTAATTTGGTTCGCAAAGGTCTCGTATAATTTACCTATTGAAATGTTGCTTCATTGTCACCTGCATTTTTATTTAGTTCAATTTAGTTGTTCGATGTTATCAATGTTTAGGTTCAAGTTTAAAATTTTGAATTTATGAAAATTAAATTAGAAAAAAAATTGCATGCCTGTTTGAGACCATATTGCTAAGAAATTTTTTTCTTATTTTTCTTTTGTTTTCTTTCTACTTTTTTTTTCTACTTTGCTTTCACCTATGCTTATTTATATGATTCTAAATGATCTGGTAATTCATAGACATTAAATAAATGTTTTTACAGTTTTTGATTATTTATTTAATTAAAATACTTAAGTTTAGTTCCTGAATTATTGTAATTTCTGAAGCTGTCCTCAATTGACTTCAACTGGTCGTTAATGTATTTCTGTTTATTTTGTGTTAAAATCTTGGATACTTGCTTGCGAACTTCAACAAATTTCTTCTGCATTTCTTCTGATTTATTGCAATTGCAATTTTTAAATGCCTATATCCTTTCTTCTAGCGTGTCCTCACATTCTTGATTCCACCATGGGTGTTTCGGCTTTCTGCGAAGAGAGATTAGATTTTTTGCCTTCATTAATTTATTATATATATTATAAATATTATTATATATTTTATATATATATATATATATATATATATATATATATATATATATATATATATGCATATATTTTTTTGTCTTTAAAGAATATTATTCCTTCTACAGCAGATATATAACATAACTACATCATTTTTATTGTACTATAGGGTATGAATTTTAAATTTTACAGCTAATGAGAATAACTTTGATCAACTATTTTATTCGTTTATTGAAAATTCTACAGCAGAAAAGTATGAAGTTGAAGGAATGATAAATTAAAGATTTAGAAATGGCCGAGTTAAATATCTACATAAATGAAAAGGTTACTTTAAATTTCTTTCTTATATATTTCTTATATATTTCTATATTTATATTGGTATAAATTATATATATATATATATATATATATATATATATATATATACATTCCTTTCCTAGCAATTCTACAGCAGAAGAATATGAAGAAGAAGAAGAGGAATATGAAGAAAAAGAATTTGAGCGAATAATAAATAAAATTTTAAGAAATGGATGGATTGAATATCTACTTAAATAGAAAAGTTTTATTTATTAATGTTTTATTTATTAATGTTTATAAATTATTATTAAGTATAAAACTCAAATTTGCTCTAAATTTTATGAGTAACAAATGGTGGTAAAAAATAGATACTGTAGGAACAATTAAATAAACCGATAATTTGGTTAATATGATAAAGGTTAGGTAATTATACTGTTAATTTGTTTTGCCTGCAGGTTCTCAATACTTAAGTAATATAATAATTGACATAATAATTATCTTTGCCTTGTACTATAAAGTGAACAAAATGTTGGTGTCACATACTAGTTACCTAAAATTAAAAATTCGAAAATTATTGAATTTATTGAATTTACTTACTAACAAGCTATTCTAAAATTATCATTCTCTTATGAGAATTAATAAATTGAGATTAATTAATTGAGAATCATTATCATGTTTTTTAATATTTTGCTTTTGGATATTAGTTCACACATATCCATTACGAAAAGTCCATTTACTACAACTACAGAATACATTAATAGGGGGATGGATTATCATGTTTTCCAGCATGCTGATCAAGAATGTTGCAATCACATTTACTATCGCACATTTGCATTATGATTTTTATTAATACTAGAGTTTTTATCAATGTTATGATCATTCACTATACTAGTCATTGTTAAAAAATACAAATTTCATTGAATTTAATGAAGTGTATGTTTTACAAACACAAGTATCAAGAACTGTGCATGACTTTAAAATAGTATTTCTGAATAATTGACAATAGTTTCTCATCAGTTTCAATAAACGCTTTATGACCAGTAAGCTATTTGATACCATTCCTATAAAAGCTTCTTCTTAATTTATATGAATAAATTCTTATTTATATGATTCTAAATGGTCTGGTAATTCATAGACATTAAATAAATTTGTTTACAGTTTTTGATTATTTATTTAATTAAAATACTTAAGTTCAGTTCCCAAATTATTTTGTTTTTCTAGTTCCTATACAAATTTTCAGAGCTTTTTTTAGATATTATATTGTGATTTTAACTGATGAACTGGTTTTTAGCTCGCTATTCTTCAGTGATTATATATATATATAGTAGAGAAGTAGAGGGCAATCATCGTGAACTATTCATTCATCAGTTCCCTTGTTGATATAATCTGCCAGGCAAACCAAAGTAAATGATTGTCAACTCTTTGCTAGGTTATATGCTGAGGGAGTCAAGTTACCACAATCCAATGAGACAGGAATGAGTGGAACCAGCTTAAAGCCCTATTGGATAGGGAAATATTATAGACTTTGAAGAGGAGGATAGTATTATCAACAGAGTTAAAGGTTTTTGAAAAATCAAAGGGGAAAAGGATTGTGATTTTCTGTTGGTCTATAGTGAAATATAGTTCTTGAGTAATTTTTAGCAAAGCCGATTGTCTGGAATAACCAGAACGGAAACCTGATTGAAAAGGATTAAGGAGAGCATTTCGCTCAAGGAAGGAGGTGAGTTGAGAATGAATTACTCTTTCCAGAGGCTTTGATAAATTTGATAGAATTTAGTAGGGTTTACTGGGATTTGGTCTTGACCATAGTCATTTGTTCGGGATTTTAGGACAGAAGCAATTAAGTCCTCGGGAATAATGTGAAGGAAGTAAAATTGATCGGGATTAAAATGAGTTTGAGGAGTAGAAAAGGGAGAAGAATAGGCCTGAGGAAGAGGATTAGCGAAAAAGGAATTTAGGTCGTCGGGGGGAGGGGGGGGGGGACTGGATAACAGGTACAGGATGTGGAGCTGGTGATGGAAAATTTCCTTAGGATTTTCCAGTTAGATTTAGGATCTGGAGCTTGGAAAAGAATACTATGACCATTCTATCATCAGAAATTCGGGTACGTCTAAAACACCTCCTGGCGACTCTCTTCATCTCTTCTCTTTATCAGTTCTCAAATTTGGAACTAATTCAAGGGGCTGGGGTGCGTCGAAAGGTATAGGTTTTGAGAGGTGCAAGTTGATTAAGAAATGTAAGGAGATTAGATGAGAGGCATTCCTCCATCTAAGCTAGGGAATGGGAGAAATTAATTGGTTCAATGGATAACGATAATGAATCAAGTATAGAATTAATTGTTTCCGATGTTAATGAGATTTCTCCAGGAAACCTGTATAGGGATGAGAATATGAGTAGGAACTTTTCCTTGGATGTCCCCTCTTTCTTTTTCCTTGGAAGGATTCTCTTGTAACCTTCTTCGCCATTCGTTCGTTGGGCAACCTTTCGGCATGCCCCTATGAGCTAATTCTTCTGTACTTGATAAATCTCACAATATCTTCGTAGTTATTTAGCTCATCCAGTTCTTGGTTATTCCTTAGGCTCCAGGTACCTTGTTCGCAGACTGGACTAAAAATGGGCTACAGGTGCCTTGTTCGCAGATTGGACCAAAAATGCATCATGCTCGAAGACACAAAAAACCTGTTGGTCCGTTGTTTTAAGTGTCCTTGTTTCAGCGCCGTAACAAACTACGGGCCTGATAAGTGATCTATGCATTTTTAATTGTCTACACTTAGAAAGCAGAGTCAACTTCTTTAAGTTCACAATGTACGCTTTATTACCGTTCATTATTCTTATATTGATCTCATCACCTTATTATCGAAATTAATTTCATTTCCAAGATATGTGAAATTATCAACAGCTTCAAAGGTGTAATTGTATTTGATATTATGCTGCTTTCTTCTTGTTTCGGAAATTGACTTAATGCTTTTTCATCTGCGTAGCCGAGAATTTGGTATGAGCGATATGCCAAAGTACCATTCGGATCAATGCATCCGATAGCTTTATGCAGCACTAAGTTAAAAAGGATTGCTGAGAGGGTATCTCCTTGTCTTACCCCAGAAGTAAACTGTATATTTCTGCTAATGCAGCTACCAATGAGAACACTGGCTTGGCTCGAATCATTGTCATTTTTATCAAAGTAATTAGCGGTACATTAAAAACTTTCAATGCATTAAATAGCTGGATTCTGTTAACTCGATCAAAGGCCTGCTTAAATTCGATAAAGGCCTCTTAAAAGAGCATATGAACGTCAGTATTCAGCTAATAGCACTTTTCGAGGACTTGCCTTGACACATCCGTCTGTTCTGATGTGCCTCTGTTTGGTCTAAATCCAAAATGATAATCTGTAAGGATCCGCTCAGAATAAATCTTATCCTATGAAAGAGTTATACCTTGATAGATTTGACATTATCTCCTTTTTTAAAAATTGGAATTATCAGTCCCGAACACCAATTTTCAGGCATGCTTTCGTTATTCCATATTTCAAAAATAAAGTTGTAAATTCTTCCATTTTGATATTCACCACCAGATTTAAAAATTTCAGCTTGGAGATTATCATCGCCAGGTGCCCTATTATTTTTTAAGAGATTCATTGCATCTAAGGATTCCTCATAGGAGGGAGGTTCAAGATCAGGAGAAGACGACACCGTGTCAGATGATACAGTTATATATTCGAGAAGACGTTGCTATCCATATTATTTGTTGCCAGTTCGTCATTTTGAGTCTTGTCATTCAAAACATCTTCGAAATGTTCAGCTCATCTATCCAACACCAGCTCATCTCGGAATAGGAAAACCACATTATTTCTTTGTCATTCTGTAAGAATTAAATGGTCCTAGTTTCTGAATTTCAAGGATATGTTTAGTAGGCATAACATTGGTAAAATAAATCATACACTCCATGAAAGATATTCATTGATCTTTTTTCTTTTTTTACAAGTCAACGGAGTTTTGATGAAACGGAAATTCGGTAATTCCGAACTAAATTAAGACTGGATTGAAGGGAGAGGGCTGTCCTTTACATGGTTGAACTTCTGCTTTAATATGAGAACACAAACACACACCACAGAAGGGGCCAGTTATAAAAGACTAATGAGAATCTATGATGAGTTCTTTCTATACAGAATATGGAATATGTATATAGAGCTTCCTGAATATGTATCCCATAAACGTATATATGAAGATCAAAGAATTCCAGCCCTTGTTCTCATCTATTGAGCCTGCATAAATTTTTGAAAGACGGAAATCATATTTTCTAATTTGACTTTTTTCTGTATTTTGTAAATTCAAGAGGTTGAAAAGAAGGCCTCTCTTGAATGAAATTAACTCTAAACATTAAACAAACCCAAAAAATGTGTCAAATTAAAATAAATGTAAGCAGAATAATAATTTATTATAATTATAGGAAAGTTTTCAGCAATATGTTAAATTAAAAAAAAGGTTCTTGATCGATAACAAAGCTTTATTATTGAAAATAAGAAAACAAAAAGAGGTTAGTAAAATTAAAAAAAAAAAAAGTATATCTATGTAAGGTAACCATTAATCTAACTGGCAGATTTAAATAAAGTCAGTAAAGATTTTCATCTGTGTGTGGATGGATATAGTTGTATATGCATAGTAATGATATTATTTTTTTATTTTTTTTTAAATTATGATAATATAATAAAGTATGTTTCCCATTAGTTCGTAACAGGGGAAAGGAGAAAGGGCGGCAGATTGAAACCATGGAAATAGCCCCAAGGTTTTCCCCAATTATGATGTCATAAATGCAGACATCGGAAGAGGCGAAAGGATAAAATACAGGGTTGAGGATTGGCAGAGAAAACTCTAAGAGCTGGAGAGCCGGGCGAGACTACAAAGGAAAACGGAGAAATTGAAAAAACAGTAGGATGAGATATCCAAAAAATATTTTGACAAAGAGGAGAAGGGAAAGACAGTCGATGATAGAAGGCCGGAAAGGAGAGAGTTCGAGAAATTTGGAGTCGAGAGAGACTTGAACGGAGATATCTAGAAGTAATGGAGCCGGCCAAAAGTGACATTTAGAAAAGAAAAGATAGACATTTTATTTAATTTACAAATTTTGTTCAGAATTACATCATGCAGATGCTATACAAAGGTTTGCTCTTCTTAAATGTGATCCAACGTTTTCTCCACCATATCAGGAGAATTTCTGATTTGTGTTGCAGTATCCATGATTCTGTTAATAAGTTCATATGTGATTAGAAAATCGTCTCTTATACTATTATATTCTTAGGTTAAAAACAACGTTTTACACACTTTTAAAGAAACTGTAATGATGAATAGACAGAAGATATAAACAATGCTAGGCAGACAGTAAGCGTAAATGACAATAAACTAACCTAAAATGTTAACAAAATCCGACTAGTAGAAAATCTAAACAAGTCCAGGATGATAAAATGTTTTATTTTTTTTAAATAACTGAATAATAGAAAATGTGCAACATATTCAGATCAACTTTCAATGCTTGTATATCTGTTCGGAAGCAACTGCAGACATATGTTCATTCGTCTTTTTTTAATCTAAATGAAATCAGAGACACGCCGTTAGGCCCAGTGCAAAATAGCGGTTGCGGTTCCGGGATCTAACGGACCTAGGGGAAAGAATGTGTAGAAGATATAGGCACATATAGGAATTCTTAGGTTTCACTAGTTCACAGTTGTCAATGATTCAGTACACACTAGCTGTTGCGGTTGTTTTTTTTTTTTTATTTTTTATATTTGCTAAAATACGTAAATTAATTCTAGCAATAATTGAGGATTTTCTGGGATTAATGAATTCCATACTATAAGAAATAGTACCATTAATAAATATTTACTTAACTAATCTTCTACTTATTATTATTTTCTTCTACAGACCTCAGACTTGATATCACATTTATTTTCAGAGCACTGGGCAGATATCACATCGGACTTCCCTACTATGTTGGAATGTCACGTCCCTGCTCCCCCCTCCCCACATTGGGTTTTTGCCGATTTTATGTCTTGTCTGCCTCATCTCATCAATCATTGGGTCACCTGTACATACATCATTTTAATGCTTCACTCAATCGTTCCTTAATCACCTCAGATTTCTGATCACGTATTTTAACTACTGAGGTAACAAATATTATCGGTTTGAGTAAATTTTGCTATTTTTGGTCAAGAAATATTTGTTAAAAATATGGAAAAGTCAGGGAATTTTTTCTAACTAGCTACTAATGTTGACACCCAGTAGTAGAGTTAGGCAAAAAATAATTGTAACTAATAACTAAAAACTACCTCTAACTTAGTTGAAATTCTGTTGAGCTCACAACTAAATCATCAGTTATTATTCGTCGACAGGCAATTAATTTTTATAACTAAATTAGTTATCAGTTGAAATGGGTAACTGATACTTTTTTAGCTATGAAAAATTAGTTGCAATGGCAATTAAAACTAATTTATTTTATTCGGATTTGACTAATAACAATTATTAAGTTTTTATAAGATTTCTCTTAACATACTATACTGCGGTGTTCAACTGACGAAATGTAAATAACTATTAGCTTGCATCGATCGAGAACTAAATGCATAATCAGGATAAAGATCCAAAGGTTCAGATTCATAATGCAACTGTTCACGTAAGGAATGTAGCTGGTGGAGAAAGCAAATAAATTTCTGTAACTTCTTCATTTATAAAAATTTTATTTTTTACATTACATCCAAACATTTATTTTTAAATAAAGTAATTTTAAATTTGTAATTTTATCAAATAACACTACTTTCTTAAATAAATTTGCTTGCTGAAATAATATATTGAAGAAATGCATTATTTTTTAGTAATTTACAATTTTATTTTTAAATTATTATTTCAAATGAATTTGGCCCAGGTCTGCTATGAGCGGACATCTGTTAGACGGACAGTATACCTATTTCTAAATATCAAAACTCAACAAGTAAACAAAATATTAATTGTTAATTATTATTCGGCAACTATGGATAAAAGTGGTTAGTTTTTAATTGCCAATGGCAATTTTTTTTTTCACGACTAAAAAACTAGTTGTCCACCACAACTAAAACTAATTTAATTGTTGAGTAATTGGTAACAAAACAGTAATTAATAACTAAATGATTTGCAATTTTTATTTCTAATAATTTAACAACTATAATTGATTTAGTTACAAATTTAGTTAACTAATACTCAGCTCTGCCCTGTTGTATATTAAGGAAAGGTTGCGAACAGAAGAAAAAAAGTTGATTCAACTAGTTGCCTCATGTGAACGAATTCCACTTTTATCGTCACACTTGATTCAACAGGGCAACTGAGTTTAATCACTAAGCCGCCTCGTGTGAAGAGGGTCGGTCTCATTCAGGTTACTAAATCAGCCAATTTGGCTAACTTACTCCATCCACCTCTTAGGCCAGTCAGTAGAGGAGCAAAATAGGGGTCTACGATGCAAAAAGTGGGGTAGATGTTTTTATTTTTTTAAACTGTGTATGTGGATGCAAACATGAAAAAAACAAAAATGCTAACAAGGGTTGAATATTTCTTGATGTCTGCTGAGAGTAACTTCAAATATTTTGTTTGAATCTCATAGGAAATTTAACCCTCTGCATAGTTTACTACACATTAGTAAGTTAATATACATTTTGTACTAAAAAATAGTTACTAAGGCGATACCAAATCTAACTCATCATGTACCTAAATAGGCCAATTACGGGACATCAGGAGATTGCCAATTTGGAAAAATGCGCTAGACCTAATTTTAAAATTATGATACTCAGTGGACGCAGAATTTGATGCTCTAAAGCTTTTATTCCATGAGTTTTTCTCTTAGAGTATTCATTTCCAAGCTGCAGACCCACATATCTCAGATTTTGACAAAGTTGGTAAAAAATATCTCGTTTTTTTACCGTGGTTTTTTCCGACCACGCCACTTAACCAAATGAATGTATGAATCATGTAGGAAACTAAATCCTCTACAAGATTAGTCATTATGCAATTTGCACTAAACTGCTCTAAAAATAGTTTTTCAGGCGATTTTGGACACTTTTCAGATATACACGACCACAGCGATCTCAGAAGCCATTCCTAATTTTAAAAAATATTGCTGACAGAACTATCAGGAAATTTAACGTTCTTTAACATTGGTAACATACTTTTATCACAAATGCACTGGAAGCGAGTTACTAAGAAAGAACTGAAAAAAAGTGCTTTTTCTTAGCGTTTTTTTCAAGTTGGCTTAAAACGTACAAAGAGAGGAAAAAAACATTTTTCACGAGGGGACAACACATACACCGAAAATCAAAATTACTTCACCTTTTTTAATCCAAAATTATATCTATACTGCCGGCCATCGGCCATATTAGGCCATCTGCCGGAGATCGGGAGATTGTCAATTTCGAGACTTGTACGAATGTAATACTTTTGGTACGGAGTGGACGGAGAATTTGATGTCCTACTATTGTATGAGTTTTTCTCTTAGAGTTCTCATTTCCTAGCTACAGACTCATAAATAGTATTCTGTCTCAGTTTATGACTGATTCGACGCAGAATGTAATGCTCTTTAATTTTTTACACAATTCCTTTTTCGATAGAATAAGAATTTGTGTAAAAAATTCACCTATTTAAGAATTATAGACGAAAAAGCAAAAAAACTCCAAACATTTCAAGGTTTTATGGCTGAAAAAAGTTCTCCATAGGTCACCCGTGTTAGAATTTTTTTTTCACCCATATATTTTATAAAATTTTAAAAAATAAAAGCTTTCACCCCATTTTTTGCATCGTAGAAATCCTCTACTGACTGGCCTATATTTGCAACACCGTTGTATTCATCTGGGACAGAAAGGGACGGATTCTGTTTTTCTTATTTGGGTATAATACCAAACGTATTACTTTTACGTAAACAAGTTACTTAATCGATCGCTTAAAAAATAAAATTCATATCGCTTAAAAAATACTGAAACCTTTGTCCACCTTACGAACATATGTGCTTCCTAAAATACATGGAATTGATTATTTCACTTTTTACCAATAATAATGAAAATATTTTTATTTTATTAATATCAAATGCACTAATTCTCATGCCTTTTTTTCACTAAATTTTTAACTCTAAAAAGAAAAAAAAGGACATGGCTAGCAGTAAACATTTTTTAAAAAACTTTTCATTAAAAACAAATGTCTTCTACAAAGTTGAAATTATTAAACTTTTTAAAAAAATAAACAACCTTAATAATTAAAAGAGGTATATAAATAAAATTTCTGAAAATAACTGCTTTCAGGTGTTTTTTACCTGAAATTTAGATTAAGAATTAATTTTTATACCAGCTGATTATTTAATATTGGTTAAAATATTTGATTGTTTCTTACTAATTAGGTATTTATTGTTTTAGTTTTGCAATTCGCTATTTCTTTATGTATAGTAGTAATATTTATATAAATTTGTTCTTAGAAATTAGTTTGAATCTCATTAAAAACAGTTTTTAAACAAAGGTCATAAATATTGCATTTTGAAGAGACTTCAGCAGTTTACAACTATTTTCAATCAACAGTTATGTAGAGCTTAAGCCTCATTAAGTTATTTTCTACCAGTTGTCTTTATATCTTAATAATAACTTCAATAATAATAATTTACTATTTTTAATTCAAAAGTTACAATATATATTTTTTATTTTTACTCTTGATATCTTAATGCATAGCAAACTTATATAAGTTGAAAAAACAATAAGTTATTAATCCAATATTATATTATTAGTCTGTTATCGGTTTTCTTACTTATAACAAATGGTGAACTATAATTTTATGAACAAATGAATTTTAAATGATGAATCAAATTGACTTTTATAAGAAATTAAACAAGTATGATAATTTTTATTGCTATTAATGTCAAGTTTAATTTATTTATAACAAGTGTGTCTAGATACTATTGTAATATATTTAAAATCTCCTTCAACAACTACCAATAAGTAATTTTATGTACAAAGTAATCACAAAAATAAATAATTCTACTTTTCATGGTACTACAAGTGTGCTAAAGTGAGGAAAAATCTAATGATCATTCTTAATTGTTGAGTTGAATGTGATAATTTTAGTTAACTTTAGTTGCTTGAAAGGAATATGGTTGGTGTCTGATATTCTGGTTAGCAAAGTAATATAATCCATGCATTGGTCAAATAAATATTTTCAAATTAAAATTCAATTTTTTTATGCTTGTGATTTTTATACATCTTAATTATAATTACTAGATCGTTTATTATGATAGGCTATTATGAATTAAAATTTAATTATAATTTGATATTTTAAATTTGTATTTAAGATCCTTGGATCAACTTTTGAAAGAAATCATACAAGTATGACCATTTTAACTGCTATAAATTTCAAGTGCAATTTATTTTTAACAAGTTTGTCTCATTTTTTTAATAGCTACTGTTTTGCAATATATTTAAAACAAACATCACTTTGTCTATTTGGCTCATAGGGTAGTAATTTTTTTGAGCTTAATTAACCCTGCTGAGGTGGTAGCTCAAACTATAAGGAATTTTCATTCCTTCAGATCCTACTTATCAAATATAACACTCTAAAGAGGTAAAAAAATAAAATTAAACATAAGAATTTATAAAATTATCTAGTTACATAGATAATTAAAGTAGCCAATTTTATTATTATTCATAATATCTAAATATCCTCTTTTAGAAAAGTCAGCATCAATCAAGAAATAATGTCAGCAGATGAACGAACTGACGATTCCGGAGTAAGTAAATTAATTAATTTTTCATTTTATTTATGTTTGTACTTCTTTCTGCAATTATAAAACTGTTAATATTTGACAATAACAGACCTCTGTAAAATTATTGAATGGGTAGAGAAATTAAGACATTAAGAAATTCTTCAAAACAATCAAATTTCTGTTATACCTTATTTTTCAATAGTGTATGGCAAGTGCCAGTCACTAATATTATTACCATTATTATCATTCTAAGAAACAGATTGGCCCCTTTATGTTAGTGACTGAACAAGGGATACAACCAAATAAAGTATTGTTTGCAAATAATAATCAATATTTTTTTCTTAAAAAGTAACCATTGCAAACAAATATAACATAATGTTATAACTTACAAAATTAAAGTTAAAAATTTATAATATACTAAATATACTTAAAAGTATAGTCAGTTAATAGATTATTCGGATCAACAGTATATGTTAAACTAAATTAAATAAACCTCTGTGTTCACTAAGCCTGTTTATTATTTCATTATAGCACAGTCAATGCTTCACCTTAATAGTTCTTTTTTTTTTTTTTAGTTATGCCTATTTTTTTTTGCTTCTGCTATCAAAGATCTAGCAGATCAGCACCATTCCAATTTGGATGGCACCATATTTTTTATTTCAAGCAAGTGTAAGCATGTTTTTAAATGTGTTGCATCCAGATTAGCTCCAAATTACATAGATCAAAGAGTGGAGAGTCTGCCAATCCTATTTTTATTTCATTATTATTTATCATATTATTATTTCATAAAATTGTCATGGCCAGTAAGAAGCATATGAAATTCTACAACAGCATCCTTTCTCGGCAGGTCTGCTGGTAAGGAGTTACTTCCCAATAGTATTCGTTTGAATGGATTCCAGCACCCAGCCTGATTTGTCTTCTGTACCTCTTCCCTTGCTCCATGGAACGACATCCGATTTTCTGGCTACTCCAATGATGAACCTTCTTTGGCGAGTTTATCTGCAATCTCATTTCCATGGCTACCAAAGTGGCTTGGCATCAATTGAAAGATTGCCCCTCTACCAAAAATAAGAATCCTTCAATAATGTGTTGACAGCTTAAAATATTCTGGGCATGGAATTTATGGGGTTGTGTTACAGCGATGATAGACACCTGGGAATCCACAAAAAAAAAGGACAATGCTCTTGGCATATATGTTTGAGAGGGCAACGCTAATAGAATTACGCAATTCACTATTAAAATTCGCGGATTTCACTATCAAAATTCCTGGTCCATATCCTGATTTGAAATGGCAAACAAATGTGAGTACACCCCTATCCCTCCATTTTGTATTGCTTTTTGAGCAGAACCATCAGTATAAAAAGGTGTCCAAGGAGGACTGGGATACCGTTCAATTATTGTTTCAAGAGCCAAGGATCTTATTTTGTCATATATGGCCTCTTCTTTTTTAATGGGTAGAGGTTATATTATGCTACTTTCACGGGGATCCTTGGTGGTATTAAAAGGGCAAGTTTGTTATATTTGAGAGTTGCTGGGCTTTCCCTGAGAAGATACCTTGCGTCTTAAGTCCATATGAGGGTCCATTAAGTCCATTGCTTATGATTTCATCAGTAGTCGATCAGAAGTCTATGTAGTCGTTCACAGAGGCTCACTGAGCTTACTTCTCTTGGCTCGACGTTTCTTGCAGTTGCATAGCTATAATGGGTGTGGATTTCGGTGCACCTGTTATTATCTGGAGTGCTGAGTTTTGGGCCTTCTCAATTTTTTGTCTGGCTCTTTCATGTGTTGTTATCAGAAGCTCTCCAGTGTATTCCAAGGGCGGCCACATGTACATTTTGTATGCCAAAGACAGTACATCTTGTGTCGCTTCCCACTTCGTTCCCATCATTCTTTGAAGCAGACTTATCCTTAGTTTGCCTTTCTTAGCCAACTCCTTTGCATCCAGACTCCAGATTAAGCTGTTATCAAGTTTTACTCCAAGTTAGGTGACTACTTCAACCCTTGACAGTGCCTCTGTTTATTTAAATTATCCTTTATAGTAAGATTAAACAAATTTGATCACAAAATAAAACAATAACAGCTTACATTGATTAAATAGTTAACATTTTAATATAAGATTATTAAGGCGCATTATAACCATGAAACTTCACAAATTGGAGACCACACATTCACAGTCTATGTAGTGTTCAAGTATATGTCTTCACTCTTTACAGAAGAGAACCAAGCTAGATCAGATATTTGAATAACTGTGGAAAACAATTAATTTCATAAAAAAACAAAAAGATTGATGGTTTAACTATTTTCTCAATGAAATCATTATGTTATGCTCTCATTTTTTTTCTTTTTCTTTTAGTATAAATTGACTGTAAAATTTCAACTATTTATAATAATATATTTCAATTTAAATATGAAATTATTAAATCAGTAATAAAAATTATGATAAATAAAACCTTCTCCTTCTCTCTCTAGCTCTCCTTAGTGCCTTTCAGGATGGAGGAGTCCCAGCCTCAGTCCACTGATTCCTTTCATCACTTTGCTTGGCCATATTTTTCATCTGGGTAATTGATTTTCCTCTGTGTTTTCATAGTCTCCCCAGCTAGTACATTTACATGGTTCTGGATCTGCCTACCTGTTTTTTTCCCTACTGGATTAGTTTCCATGAACTATTTCAATTTTCTGTCCTCTGGGAGTCTGTATACATGCCGAACCAGCGCAGTTTGCTTTCTTCTATTACTTTCCTTCACTTACACCACTTTTAATTCTTCTCAGATGAATTCATTCCTTTTCCTTTCTGTTCTTGTTTTTCCTATTATCCTACACAATAATCTTATTTCTGATCCTATTATTAATGAGCTCCTGGGTAGTTCAGTGTTCTGCCCCAAAAAGCAGGATGGGTAGGGAAATTATTTATACAGTATTAATTTGGCGGCACTGTTCATCTCCTTTTTATAAAACCAAAGTGTGAAAAAAAAAATCCTATTCAAGGATGAGAATCAGGTAATGCTTCCTGCATGAAAAATATCAGAAATAAAATAGAATAAAGAGAAATTGCTGTCAATTAGGGAAAGGAAAATATCCCAAAATATATGTTTACCTATCTTCACTAATAGTCTACGGATGACATGGGCAAATGTAGAATTATAACAATATTTCTTGTACACCAAACTGGAGTTATCAAAAGTGGCCAACTGTGGAGGAAGGGATCATTTTGAGAGAGTTCCTAAATTCGTTTTTAGTGATACACAGAGATAAGTGGAAGGTTGTCAGAGGACTGTGGTGCAATGGGTTATTTAATCATTTAAAGAAACTCAGTTCAAATAAAACTCATGGAGGTTCTCGGTTGGAGTATATGATAAAAGAGTACTGCTTCTTGAGGAACAAGTATACTTAAAGCTTTGTGTTATACAACCTTGTCTTTCCCACTACTTTTGAATAGTCAGGTCCCAAATTATAGAGTCACAACTAAGAGCCAATCTATTCTTGACGATCAGAAAATTCATCTACTATAGCTAGACCTGAACATGGGACCAGGAGTTGGCAGTCCTTAAGTTGGTTTAATTGATCAGTGGCTCAATTAAAGAGTATATTCAGTATACCATATTATGTAGCTTAAGTCAGTTGGCTTAGGTGAGTATTTCAGCCCTTGAAACCAAACTACAGTAATTTCCAAGTGTATCCAAACATCATGGCCTGGTTTTCTCTCTAGGACTGAAGGGGACTTTATCAAGAAGCTTCCATTATTATCCATCACTGTTAAGTTCTAAATTAGAGATAGTCACCAACTCTTTCAAAGTTGTGAGAAAAGTAGATTCTTCTTACTCCCATACTGTTTTTTTGGTAATCTATACAATTTTCAAAAATTGGTACAAGGATTTTGATATTTTTTTAATTCAGTTTTAAGTCAAAAATGCATTGATATTTTAATTAAAAAATAATTTTGAATCAGGAATTAATTAATACTTAATATGAATTGAATTAACCCACTTTTGGTTTATTATTTCACAGTACGGAACAGTACAACTTCCATCGACTGATTCTGAGACAGAATCCTCATCCCAGTGCTCAGAAAGGGAGGTAGAAACTAGGGATGTAAGTAAATTGTAGAAGTCATTAACATATCATAATCATTGTATAGGTTCAATTTTCTCTTAATCTAGATATTAAATGAATTTATAATTGTATCTGTAAAAGCTCTTTCTTGCATATTGTAGTTATTCATACTTGTAAACATTGCTAACTAACTGCTTTTGCCTCTTTTTCTCAATGATTCATTCTTTAAATTAATGAGGTTTATAAATATAAGTATAATAATTTATATTTACTGAGTTTTTAATTTAAAATAATTCTTAATTACAGGAAAAAAATTGTCTTGGATTAATGGAAAAAGAGAACTATTAAATTTCTCATAAAAATCACTTTTAGGCTTAATATATATGTAATGAAAAGTATTTTATACTGAATGTTTTAAAAGTTTTGAGGGTGACTGTTATTTGGGTTTTCCATGGATGGAACTCATATACAAGTTTCAATGTGTTTAAAGATGATCATATGATATATATATGACAAAACATGATGATGACTCATACAGACAGGATAGAAATCCATTGAACGTGAAAAGAGATATATCAGTGCTGGGTTGTAATATCTACTTTTGATTTGATCATTTTTTGTGATCGAATGATTCCCTTTTTTTTTATATAAGTAGATACTGTACCAAAGAGTTAACAAAAAAGTATTCAATTTACATAGTAAATACCTTACTACTGGAAACAATGCTATGACAGAGGACTTGTAAGCTCAGTAGCATTATTTCTGTCATTCCACTGTTCAGGTCTCAGTTTACGGGCACCACCACATCCATAGGTTTTATAAGATCGTTCACCTAATTATCGTATTGATTAGCTTTATTTCTGAATCATTGTATTAAAATAAAACCTATATACAAATATATTCTTCTTCTTCATGTTTCTACTTTGTGTCTCTTAGCGTGGAGGTGCCTCTGTCTAAGCCAGCCAGGTATCACAATCCCGAGCCACAGCTCTCATGGAGTTCAGACTCTTTCCCTTTTTCTGTCCTATACTGGAGATGCGATCGGTCCATAACAGTCTGGGTGTTCCTCGAGGGCGATATCCAGTGGGCCTGGCTTCCATATCCAAGGTCCTCACAGCAGTAGTAGACCTAGGGAAGGTGACCCTAGGGTGTGCGCTGTTGATGTCCTTTGTCTGTAGTGTAAGGGCGTTGTGATGTGTGTTGTATTAGTGTACTGTATGAGTGTCAGTGTAGATGCTCCCCCAACCTGAAAAACCAATAGCTGACTGCAGTACAATACCGGGCGATGGGACCACCACCAACAAATTGTATTTTATTTTGTATAAAACAATAAATTTTTGTTATTAAAATGTAGTAAATTATGTTTTCATGATACCTTAATCCGTATATTAATATTATTGACAAATATAAAACGCATAAAATATTTAGTAGTACTGCTGGATTCTTTTGCCCTGGGCCCGGGATCAGCTAATGGCATCTGAGTACCCTGTCTTTGTGTACTCCTAATTTATTATATTTATTTGTCTTAGATATATTTGTATTTTTCTGCAAGTAGGATGAATTGGAAACAGTAGACAACTACACTTATCTTGGGATTGTGCTCACCAGAAATGGAAAAATTGACCAAGTGCTTTCCAACAGGATCAAAAAACAAATAATATATATTATCTGCTTTGCAGCTCAGTAGTGGGGAAAAGGGAGATAGAAAACAGTGTAAAACTACACATATTCAAGGCCATCTACCTGCCTACCCTTCTTTATGGCAGTGAAAGCAGGGTCCCACTGGACAGGCTATGGAGTAGAGGTACAGCCACTGAAATGAAGTACCTCCGGAGAATGGCAGGCCGAATAAGGAAAGATCTGGTCAGAAATGAGTGGATACGTGGAGACCTTGGAGTAATTGCCTTCAGGGACACTGTCGCAAAGAGGCAGCTAAAGTGATTCAGTCATCTTTGCCGAATGAATGAAGACCAAGATCCACGAAAAATTTTTGAAGCCAGGCCAAAAATCATGCATTCAGACCTTCATCATGCATATATATTTGTTGAGCTGGAGGTTAACTGACTTGTCGTCAGCCAGACAATATGCCTTCTTCGCCTAATAGGAAAATTTAATAATTTTTCATTGCTGAGTGTGCACGCACCAACGGAGACATTGGACTATGATCAAAAGGGTAAATTTTACAATATTCTTGAGCGAACTATTGATGAAATTTCCAAGTATAATGTGAAAACTATAATGCCCAGATAGGTAGGGAATCAGTTTTCTATCCTACTATTGAAAAAGGCAGTATCCATGAAGTCACATATGATGATGGAGAGAGACTGGTCAGATTTGCAGCAGCTAAGGACCTTGTGGTAGCTAGCACTATGTTTCATCACAAGCACTATATTGCAACTTGGCGCTCAAATGATGGATTCATTGTAAATCAGATAGACCACGTGCTGATAAGTAGGAGATATAGATCTAATATGCAGAATGTGCATGTACACGAGGAGCTAACATTGACTTGGACCACGATCTGTTGGAGGCCCTTATTCATGCTAGAATATCATTGACTTACAGCAAGTAAGTAAAGAAAACTATTAAGTATGAAATGCAGAAACTAAATGATACTGCAATGAGCCGGCGACTCTCTAAGTCCATCAAAGAGAAACTGCGAAACACTGATCCAAAAGCAATGATCTATGTAGGGATATAATGCACAACATTGTGAAAGAGATCATCAAGCAGAAAATCACTAACAGAAGAACACCCTGGAATGACTTCGATTGCAGACTAGCTACCGACACAGTATATCGCAGGATGATTCAGAGAAGGCACACAAGAGCATCTGTGGAAGACTATAAAAAGAAAAGAAGAACTGAAAAAAAGATTCACCAGAGAAATAAAAGATCTTGGGAAAGGAAAGAGATGTATTGGACCCAGAATAAAATTTGAAAGTTCTACCTCTAGATAAGTAGATATTACCTATCATTCAAGCCCCGATCAAACGCCTGTAAAGACATAGATGGCTCTCTAATATCCGAAAGAGAAAAGTTTATAGGCAGGAATCAGTTTGAAAACCTCTTAAATAGAGAAGAAACGCACCATTTGGGAACATGGAAGAGAAGCAATCTCTAAATATATCCATAACTTAATTTTAAACTCTGAGTAGAGGAGTCCATTCCAGAAGAAAGGTACAAAACAGTTATATGTCCCATTCATAAGATAGGGGATCATCCTAATTGTGAAAACTACAGAGGAATATCTCTCCTTCCATCTTCATATAAAATATTTTCAAATATTCTATTCCATAGATTCCTCCCTTTTGTTGAGAGGAGGATAGGCCGATATCAGGAAGTCTTTATGGAAGGCAAAGCTACGATGGACCAAATTTTCTCAGTGAGAACTATGATAGAGATAGCGGCTGAATACAATATCCAGACCCACCATCTCTTTGTGGATTTGTTCTATGACAGACTGATTCAAGACTAGCTATATGATGCAATGATTGCTCCCTCTGAAGCTAGTCCGCCTTGTCAGGATGACAATGAAAGCTACTCAGTGAGAGTGTCTGGAGCTATATCTGAGTTTTTTCATAGCCACAAGGGACTGAGACAAGGTTATTGTTTGGTATGCTTGCTTGCTGTTTAATATTGGCTCAGAATGTTCCATCAGAGAGATGGGAATTTCCAACAAATTGTGCCAAATTCTATCTTTCACAGATGATCTGGATAATGTTGGACACATTTTTTTGAGCATGAAGAATGCCTTGCTGAACTTTCAGAGAACAGTAAAATTAATTGAAATAAGTTCTTATGATCATTTGTCATATGAGGATTATCAAGCAATATATATATATATATATATATCAAGCACGATTTTTTCTTTATCCACAAAACTGATCTCAATGATTCTTTCACTTCTTCTTTTTCTAGCAATTTGTGGCATGCGTTTCTGTCCCTGGCAAGGTTCCTCATCCCTCCCTTGGTCTTCCCTCTGTGTCTCCCAATTTGTTCCATGAGGCTAATAAAGGAGATTCTTGGCCGCTCTCTTGGTCTTTTTCCCACTGGTCTCGCTTCTATAGTTTTTATCAGGTCTCTGTGGTAGTCCATGCGGCAGATAGATTCTTTCACTCTGATCAAAATTCCGGTAAAAGTTTCAGCCAGGCACTGTAATGTATTTCTTGTAATGAAATTTATTGTGAGCTGATACAATAAAGTTCACAGAAAAAGGCTTACACACATAATTCATTCTAAAGAGCATTGCTGGAATTGTAACAAAATCAAATCAAAAGATATTTTCCACCTGCTTAAAACTCATTCAGAAAATATATTTCATTCTAACTTCAATGCTTAAATTGTCTTCAATTAACCAATCTTCTCTATATTAAAAATACAATAAAAAGGAATTTTGTTTTTAGAATTAGGTTTGAACTAAAAGTTTCATTTACATTGTATAATATAAAGTAATATTTTATTTGAATTTAAGTAATGTGAATCTTTTTATCTCTTTTACAGGTTGCAACACAGACTCAAAACTTCCAAGACTATTGGGTAACCACCGGGGAACCAGGACCTTCCAGCTCTGGATTGAGACAAATTTGCCCAGCCATGGTAGGATAGTTTTAAGATCATTATATATGTACATAAAATGTTCTTTAGAAGACATCCTATTTGTCCAAATTCTTTGCAACAAATTAGGGTCATATTCTTTTTCAGCAAGAAATAATCAGGGAACCGGTGCCTTACATGCCTGAATTAAGACTACCTCCCTCAACCAGGGTAAGACAATTTTAAGATAAATATTTGCACAAAATAATCTATATAGCTAGGCATCATATTAGTTCAAAATCTATATTACAAATTAATATAATAGTACCTTTTCCAGCAGTGTAATTTCCACCATAGTAATTAATGTCTATTACATTAATCATTATCCTAAAATTGAATTCAGGCAAGAGTGTTATAGTTGTATTGTTTTCAAGCATGGGTGAGAGTGTTGATGTTGTACTAAAGAAATTACTAGTCACTTACTCCTTTGTTTTATCAACACTAACCTAAAACTATATTATGTATTGAAAAATATTTTTAAAACCTTAACTAATTGTATTTAAATCAAATAATTTATTAACTATAACTATTAATCTATTCTATTTATTATATATATATATATATATATATATATATATATATATATATATATATATATATATATATATATTTTTTTTTTTTTTTTTTTTTTTTTTGTAGATGGTAATACATGAAGGATTAACGTTTTATGTTAATTATTTAAATACTGAGTCAGATGATGAGGACTTAGGAGACGGAGAAGAAGTAGATGAAGATGAAGAGTGTGAAGAAGATAAAGAAGAAGAGGTAGAAGGAGAGGATGAAGCAGAAGAAGAGGAAGAGGTAGGAGAGGAATTAGGTGATGAAGAGGAAGCAGCAGATAATGAAGAAACAGAAGAAAAGGTGGAAGCAGCAGCAGAAAAGAAGGAAGCAGCAGAGAAAGAAGAAGCAGCAGAAAAAGAGGACGGAGCAGAAATAGAGGAAAAGGGAGAAGAAGAAAAGGAAGTAAGAAACTTTTTCTATTTTATGATATTTTCTGTTTAATCAACAATCACATATTCAATGTAACAGCTGGTTTATTTTATTTACATATGCTGGTCTATGTGTATGTAAATATATATATACATATATATAAATATATATATATATATATATATATATATATATATATATATATATATATATATATATATATATATATAGCTTGCAAAAGTGCACCTGCTCACAAACCCAAAGGTTGTGAGTTCGAATCCCGGTACCGCCATTACTTTAATTTAATTTAATTAATAATTCAAGCAATTTATCACACCTCTCCCCCTGGGTATGCGAGGCCCAACAGTCTACTGGAGGCAACTTACATACGCCGGACGTAGGAGTGATGAACCTACCCTGTGTACCTAAATTGTATAGAGGATTGAATATTGTTTGAAGGTCTAGTACTGAAAGGATTGGATGTATTTAGTGTTACAAAATTCAGCTGTCCACACAGTTCGAGATATGTTTCAGAATATTCTGGTAAATTAGCTTTGCATCCTTTGGCCTCCAAACCTTTGAGCTGGTTTTGGGCACAACCCTCTGGCCCCTCTTCTGCCTTCTCACAATTGCCTAGCCTATTCTTAAGGTATACATAACATACTGCAGTGTAATCTGAGACGTTGAAATTCATTGAAATCTCCAGGTCAAATTTCATTAATTTTTTATTTTGTTTATCTCTTATTATGAAAATATCCCAATATCCCAGAATAGGATGTGCAGTAATTTTCATGTGTTTAATTTTTTACATTGTTAAACTATTTAATGCTTATGTGTTTCAGAATATATCTAATTTACCATTTAGGTAGTCAACCATAAAATAACTGATTTTTTTTTTTTTTTTTCAGAATTAACTTCACACAGCGTTCTGCACCAAAATTGGAGAGTATTGAATTTATTTAGTATTTTATTAGTTAATTTTGTTTTATTTCTTACATTTTTGCCACCAATTTAGTAAGTAGAACATTTTTTTGTTATAATTTCTGAATAATTAAATCATTTCATTTTGTAATTAAGTTTTATTTTGCTGGTGAGCCAGGTCTAATCTTGATTGAAAGTAAGTAAAGCTTGGAGTATGATGTGTTTTGACCAAAAGTAGGTTGCTGCAGGAAAAAAATATCTTTTTCATATATATATATATATATTCAGCTAAATATAAAGAATATCTATGCAAATAGTATTTTTTTTATTGGTTTTCAAAAAGATATTATGAGTAAGACGTTTTTATTTATTATTTTTTAAAAATTAAATATACTTATGCAATGTAATAATTATATTCTCCCATACAAAAAATTGACAATTAAATGTTGGTTTCGAGTGCCATTTGTCTAGAATTAAAGTAAATATTTAAAAAAAAAATATACACTAGCCCACAAAGAAAACTGGCCTACCTATATTTTTTTGTTTTAAAACTCAATAATGAGGATAACTAGTGCCCTAAGGTGAAAATTTGTTGTTATTATATCAAAAGGATAATATACCTTCAATTACACCCAACAGTCCTCTAATGGATTAGCGATAAGGCCCTGTTAGACTTCAAGTTAGTTTAATTGTGATAATTCATGGGAACACATCTCTCCATTTTTCTTCTATCACAGGTTTTTGCTCTTTTATTGTTATTTTATTCTTTTTTCTTATGTTTAACATTTTCTAACATCAAAGCATAGTCATTAAATCAGAAAGTGGCAAGAATTTTGGCTGTAGCCGAAGATGGTAAAAGCAAGCCTTACGCAGTAATGTGTTGGGCATTCTCAAAGCAACTGTACGAAGGGCCATCCAAAGGTACAGGAAGGCTGGGCTGTATACGAGGAGGCCAGTTTCTGAGCGGCCTAGAGTAACAAACTCTGCTGAACATCATTTTGTGGTGATCCAGACCCTTAGGAACCTCCATCGATGAGCTGCTTAGACCACTCAAACCCTCCAAGTGGATGTTTGTGTAAAATTGACTTGCAAAAGATGGGCTACATTCGAGGACGATAGCCACTGGGCTGCTGTTAACACCAATGCACAGGAGGCCCCCTTGAATTTTGCTCTGTGGCTGTCATCCTCAATGTAGCCTATCTTCTGCATGCTGTTTCTACACAAACATCCTCTTGGGGGCAGTTCGCAAGGCTTGAGTGGTCTGAACAGCTCATCGATGGGGGTTCCTACAGCCTAGTCTCCCTGTATCTTTGGATGGCCCTTCGAGCAGTTGTTTTAGGAATACCCAACACACCACTGCATAACACTCGCTTCTATCATCTTCGACTAAAGTCAAAATGTTTGCAACTATTTCAATTTTAATGATCGTGGTTTGATATTAGAAAATGCTATACCATAGAAAGAAAAAAAAACAATAAAAGGGCAAAAACTTATGAAAAAATAAGAAAAATGGAGAGATGTGTTGTAATGAATGAACACAGTTCAACTAAGTTGAGGTCTAACAGGCCCGTGTCACTAATCCTTTTAAGGTCTGTTGGGCACAATTGAAGAAATATAATTCTTTTCATGTTAGGGCATTAATTATTTCCATTATTGAGTTTAATAACAGAAAAATCTAAGAGGCGGGTTTTTTGTTGCCCAGTGTATATATACAGTAATAGACTATCTTCCTATCAAGTAATAAATATCAATTAGTCAATAATAAACAAATTATACAGCAAGAGCATATAGAAACTTAATGAATTTATGAACAAGAAAGGAATAGTAGTGTTCATCATGTTATGATACAACAGCTATATACAATCAATTAGGAGTATAATATTATATTGTCTTCCTGTAATAATATTGTTTTCATTTACCTAATCAATCAATTTATTATTTCCGCACATTGGTAGATATTGGAATGAAAAGGATTACCTTATGAGTTTTTTAGATGATTCTACTACAATGTATACATATTTCAGATAATAAGAATAGCTTTGATGAAAAATTATATTCCATTAACTACAGAAAAATATTTTTTCAACTACAGTAATAAATATAAATATATAATAAATATTATACATTATCTAACTATAAATATATATATATATATATATATATATATATATATATATATATATATATATATACACATTTTCTATTAATTTATTATATATATATATACATATATATATATATATATATATATATATATATATATATATATATATATATATATATATATATATATATATATATATATATATATATATATTTTTTGTCTGTGAATAATATTATTTTTTCTACAGCAGATATATAACTTAAATACATCATTTTTATTGTACTATAGAATATGAATTTTAAATTACACAGCTAATGAGAATAACTTTGATCAACTATTTTATTTTTTTACTGAAAATTCTACAGCAAAAAAGCATAAAGTTGAAGGAATGATAAATTAATGATAAAGAAATGACTGAGTTGAATATTTACAGGTTACTTTAATTTTTTTTCTTATATATTTCTATATTTATATTGGTATAAATTATACCATATGTATATGTATATATATATATATATATATATATATATATATATATATATATATATATATATATATATGTGTGTGTGTGTGTGTGTGTGTGTATGTATATATTAATTTATAATTAAATACATATCTATGAAATTATATATATATATTATTAAAAACATTTCTTTCCTGGTAATTCCACAGCAGAAGAATATGAAGAATAAGAAGACGATGATGAAGATGAAGAAGAAGAATATGAATAAAAAGAATTTGAGCGAATAATAAATAGATGGTAAGAAATGGATGGATTGAATATCTACTCAAATATAAAAGTTTTTTTTTTTAATATTTTGCAAAAAATATTAATTAGTATAAAACCCAAATTTTCTCTAAATTTTATGAGCAACAAACCGTGGTAAAAAATAGATACTATAGGAACAATTAAATAAACCGATATTTTGGTTAATATGATAAAGGTTAGGTAATTATACTATTAATTTGTTTTGCCTGCAGGTTCTTAATGCTTAACTAATATAATAATTGTGATAATAATTATCTTTTTCCTATACTAAAAAGTGGACATAATGTTAGCGTCATATACTGGTTGCCTAGAATTAAAAAAAAAAAATTTAAATAAGAAAATTAGTGAATTTATGGACTAACAAGATATTCCAAAATAATCATTCTCTTGAGATAACTTGATACTTACAACTTTAGTTAGGGCCTTATTAAGGCTTATTAAATAAAATGCTTATTAATATTTTGCTTTTGGATATTAGCTCACACGTGTCCATTATGAAAAGTCCATTTACTACAACTACAGAATACATTAATACGGGAATGGATTATCATGTTTTCCAGCATGCTGATAAAGAATGTTGCAATCATATTTACTGTCGTGCATTTGCATTATGATTTTTATTAATACTAAATTTTTTATCAATGTTAGGATTGTTCACTATGCTAGTCATTGTTAAATAATACAGCTTTGATTGATTTTAATAAAATGTTTGTATTACAAACGCAACAAGACCTGTGTATGGCTTTAAAATAGTAGTTCTGAATAATTGACAATAGTTTCTCATCAGTTTCAATAAACGCTTCATGTCCGATAACCTTTTTGATACCATTCTTATAAAAACTTGGAATCCTTACAGAAATACATTTCTGAAAGGTGTCATTGTTACTGTATGTTTTTAACTGATATTTTTATGTTTGTTACTTTAATGCAGATAACACACAGGAACCAGAAGAATTTTAGAAAAAAGATTATGCCCAGATTAAATCAAGTCTATTAAGATGAAGAAAAGGATGATTACTGTCATTAGGCTCTGAAAAAAGAAAGGAACCAACAAGAATGGAAAATAAATTTCATTTAATTTAGTTAATTTTTTATATAATCCGACTGTTGTAAACGTACAATTTACCTATTGAAATTTTGCTTCATCGTCACCTATATTTTTATTTAGTTCAATTTAGTTGTTCGGTGTTATCAATGTTTAGGTTCAAGTTTAAAATTTTGAATTTATGAATTTATTAGAAAAAAAAATTGCATGCCTGTTTGAGACCATATTGCTGAGCAATAATTTTCTTATTTTTCATTTGTTTTCTTTCTACTTTTTTTTTTTTACTTTGCTTTCACCTATGTTTATTCATATGATTGTAAATGGTCTGGTAATTCATAGACTTTAAATAAATGTTTTTACAGTTTTTGATTATTTATTTAATTAAAATACTTTAGTTTAATTCCTAAATTATTTTATGTTTTTCTAGCTCCTATACAAATTTTCAGAGCTTTTTTTTAGATATTATATTGTGATTTCTACTCATGAACTTGTTTTTAGCTCGCCATTCTTCAGTGATTATATATATATATATATATATATATATATATATATATATATATATATATATATATATATATATATATATATATATAGTGGAGTATCATCTCTGCAGAAATGTGTTTCTGAATAGAAGAACGTAGAGTGACAAAGTCAAGAATATAGGAAGATTTTTTGCCTCTTAATTATTTGGTTAAGAGGTTACCGAGAAGGTACTTTTGTCGGAAATTAGGATAAAGCCACCTTTCCTCAGAATACCAGTGAGAGCGTCTGGGGAGACTGAAAATGAATCAATTCATTAATTGTTTTAGTCTTATTTCGTGCTCGTCAGACAGTCCTCCATACACTAAGCATCCGTAGTCAAAGTGGGGGAGAATGAGGGAGGATACTAGAAGATGACAGGAACATAGAGGAAAAGAATCACAGAATGTTAGGAGCTGTTTGAGGATTGATATGGATTTTCTGGTAATCTGGGAAATATGGTTACTACATGCTAGGTTTGAGCAAAAGGTAATTCCGCTGTTTTTTAAGGAGTTTTGGAACTGAATGGAATTGTTGTTAAGGTGTAGTAAAGGATAGTAGGGGAGATTTTGGAACCAATTAAAATTGTATTAGTTTTCGCTGGATTCAGGCTCAACTTATTTTCCGAAGCCCAGCGGTTGATAGTATCAATATCATTTTGTAGCTTGTGCGACGCTTCGAGCATGTCGGAACGGTGAAAGGAGAGGTATATTTGTAGGGCATCTGCATACAAATGATATTGGGAATGGCGGATAGATTTGGGTAGGTCATTTATATTGATGGAAAATAAGGTAGCCGAGAGGGAAGATCACTGAGGAACACCTCGAGAGAGAAGTAGCGGTGTGAGGGAGGTTTGTTAGGAATAATGACTGTTTGGGAGCGGAGAGACAAGAATGAGTGGAACCAATATATAATATCTATAATATATAATATATATAAAAACCTTATAGCATTATTGGATGGGGAAATCTTATGTAGTTTGGAGAGGAGGATAGTATTATAAACAGAGATAAAAGCTTTTGAAAAATCAAAGAGGAAAGGATTGGGATTTTCTGTTGGTCTACAGTAGAATACGGATCTTAAGTAATTTTTAGTGAAGCCGATTGTCGGGAATTACCCGAACGGAAACCATATTGAAAAGGATTAAGCAGAGCTTTCCGCTCAAAAAAGGAGGTGAGAATTAAATACTCTTACCAGAGGCTTTGATAGAATGGAGATGGGTCTAAAATCGGAAGCTGTGGAAGGAGGGAGGATCTTATTCAGCGGGCGGACAACGACTCATTTCCAGGCCGAGGGAAAAATAGAGTTTTGGATGGAAAAGTTGCAGATGCCTAAAAGGGCTGGAAGTACGGCGGGAAGGCTGTGTTTTATAATTTTAACTGGTATATGGTCTTAACCATAGTTATTCGTTCAGTATTTTAGAATAGAAGCAATTAAGTCCTCGGGAATAATGTGAATGAAATAAAATCGATCAGGATTAAAAGGAGTTTGAGGAGTAGAAACGAGAGTGGAGTAGACCTGAGAATGAGGATCAGCGAAAAAAGAATTTAGATCGTCGGCGGAAACTGGATAACATGTACAGGATGTGGAGCTGGTGACGGAGAATTTCCTTAGGATTTTCCTGTTAGATTTAGGATCTGGAGCTCGGAAAAGAATACAATGACAAATCTGTGCCTTGGCACAGTTTGCAGTGGACTGAGAGATTTCGTAAGAACTTGAAGACAGAATAATCATCAGGAATTCAGGTATGTCTAAAACGCCTCCTGGCGGCATCTCTTCTCTTCATCAGTTCTCGAATTATTGAACTGTTCCAGAGGGCTAGTGTGCGTCGGAAGGTATAAGTTTTGAGAGATGCAAGATGATTAGGAAATGTAAGGAGATATATGAGGGGCATACCACCATCTCATCTAGGGAATGGGAGGAATAAATGGGTTCAATGGATAAAGAAAATGAATCATGTTCTGTTGTTAATGTTAAAAAATGTTTCTGATGTTAATGAGTCGAGATTTCTCCAGACCTTTATAGGGATGAGAATAGGAGTGGGAATATTATAGGAAATTTGAATAAGATCGTGATATGACAGAAATGGTACTGGAATTTGGGAAAAAGAGAGTAAATTTGGACAGCTTTTCCTTGGATGTCCTCTGTTTCTTTTTCCACGGAAGGATTTTCTTGTAACTTCCTCCGCCATTCGCTCTAGCGTAAACTTTCGACATTCCCAAATCAGCTAATTCTTCTGTATTTGATAAATCTCACAATATCCTCGTTGATATTTAGCTCATCCAGTTCTTGGTTATTCCTTAGGCTCCAGGTGCCTTGTTCTCAGATTGAACCAAAAATGCATCTCATTATCTTCCGATCGAAGACCCTAAAAACCTGTTCCTCCGTTGTTTTAAATGTCCTTGTTTCAGCGCCATAACAAACTACGGGCCTAATAAGTGATCTATGCATTTTTCATCGTGTTCGCTTAGAAAGCAGAGTCGACTTCATCAATTTCGTATGGCCGTAGTATGCTTTTTTACAGTTCATTATTCTTTTATTGATCTCATCACTGACCTTATTATCGAAGTTAATTTCAGTTCCAAGGTATGTGAAATTATCAATAGCTTCAAAGGTGTAATTGTATTTGAGATTATGCTGCCTTCTTCTTGTTTCGTAAGTTGAAATTACGATGTATTTTATTTTCACATCGTTAATCTCAAGTCTAACTTTTTTACTTTCGTGGTCCAGCTTAATGAGTACTTCTCTTAACGCTTTTGCATCTGCGTAGCCGCCATGAGAACACTGGCTTGGCTCAAGCCATTGTGATTTTTATCAAATTAATTAGCTTTAGAAGTACATTAAAACATTTCAAGGCATTAAATAGCTGGATTCTGTTAACCCGGTCAAAGTTCTTC
Organism: Rhaphigaster nebulosa; assembly: GCA_948150685.1. Classification (NCBI taxonomy): domain Eukaryota; kingdom Metazoa; phylum Arthropoda; class Insecta; order Hemiptera; family Pentatomidae; genus Rhaphigaster; species Rhaphigaster nebulosa. The sequence continues at coordinate 146,183,407 of OX411307.1, forward strand.
TTAAAGTCCATCAAGAACATATGAACGTCAGTATTCAGCTAATAGCACTTTTCGAGAACTTGCCTTGAATAGCACTTCTCGAGGACTTGCCTGGTCTAATGTGCCTCTGTTTGATCTTGTGGCGGACGCTGAGTGGTGGGAGCAGTCAGCGGCCGGACAGTGGTGGGGAGCGTCGCCTCCCACTCCTGCCGGCCGGCTATAAATAAGCGCGCTGGCCTCACAGAGGCGCACTCCCAGCGTGCTCCTGGGCCACTCCTGACCCAGGAGCGGCGCAGTGCCTTGACTGCTCTACCATCCGCGCCGCCCATCCTTCTCCTTTAGCTTACGGCCTTCTTTGTCGGAAGCAAATAATAAAAACCTGTTATCTTACCTAGCCTACCTTTTCTTTTTTTACCTCATCCTTTCACTGAAGGCAGTGCGGTCTTAATCGGCCAAGTCTTCAACCCGCCAGTGAGGCTCTGATAGGCTAAGGCGGGGGTTCCTATCTCGGAAACGGTGCGGTCCTAATCGGCCTAGTTTCCAACTTACCGGTGAGGCTTTAATCAGCTGAGGTAAGGTGCTCCTCTCCTAAACCGAGACAGTGAGGCTCTAATCAGCCGAGTCTCAAACACGGTCGTGAGGTGCTCATCCACCGAGCGGTGGGAGCTACCTTCGGGTTGCTCATCTCCTCCCTGAGCGGATTGTACGAGCACGCATAGTACCTGGGCCCTTCTGGTTCTAGAGGAAATCAATAAATACAGACCCAGAGTACACTGGTGATCCCGACGTGATCTTTCCCGACATGATCAACCGTCACCCGACGTGATCAACCGTCACCCGACGTAATAGCGCCGTCACCGCCTAGGGAATGCAACCGGCAAGACTCACCTGTACGACCGGACTTACATACTTAGGAAGCACCATGATGTCCGACCCTCCTCAGCCACAGGACGGAGATATGGACGCCGCAATTACAAGGCAACAGTGGAAGACAAACCCGCTCGACTGCAACCAGGGACTTTTCCGCCTCCACCGTCACACACTCCGGATCCTGAGGTCTCGCGTGTAGAGGTGCCACTAGTCGCCTGCCAGCTTTCTGGAAACCGAACCCGCATCTATGGTTCACGCAGCTCGACCGCGTCTTCAACTCATCCATAATCTCCTCGTCTATCATGAAGCGGTAGTATCCGTCTTACACATGGAGGTCCTTACACAGGTATCGGACATCATCATCATCAGGAACCCCGGCAACACACTCTATGAGACCCTTCGAGATCACCTGATCAACATTTACGGCGACTCGGAGCGTGGGAGAATACAACAGCTTTTGGATGGAGCAGAATTGGGCAATCAAAAACCCACACAGGTAACATCGTCAGTGACACTGTCGTCAAGACATTATGGCTACGGAACCTTCCTCGCACGATGCAGGAAATTCTGGCAGCTACAAGACTGGTTGAATTGTCAATCATCTTCGGCAGAATGAAGATGACCCTGGTCTCACCACTGACATCATTGCCGCCAACACCGGAATGCGACCCGGAACCTCCAATAGCTGCAGCGAGCTATCAACCGACACCTCGCGCACTCCTGCCTACTCCAGAGAAACACCGGCCTGCCGCCAGCCTGATATCAACCAACCGTAGAAGATATATCCAAAAGAAGACCATAGTAATTGTATTATATGTAAACAGAATATTGTAATATTATACTCCGTATTGTTGGGGGGGGGGGGATGGTGTGGCGGACGCTGAGTGGTGGGAGCAGTCAGCGGCCGGACAGTGGTGGGGAGCGTCGCCTCCCACTCCTGCCGACCGGCTATAAATAAGCGCGCTGGCCTCACAGAGGCGCACTCCCAGCGTGCTCCTGGGCCACTCCTGACCCAGGAGCGGCGCAGTGCCTTGACTGCTCTACCATCCGCGCCGCCCATCCTTCTCCTTTAGCTTACGGCCTTCTTTGTCGGAAGCAAATAATAAAAACCTGTTATCTTACCTAGCCTACCTTTTCTTTTTTTACCTCATCCTTTCACTGAAGGCAGTGCGGTCTTAATCGGCCAAGTCTTCAACCCGCCAGTGAGGCTCTGATAGGCTAAGGCGGGGGTTCCTATCTCGGAAACGGTGCGGTCCTAATCGGCCTAGTTTCCAACTTACCGGTGAGGCTTTAATCAGCTGAGGTAAGGTGCTCCTCTCCTAAACCGAGACAGTGAGGCTCTAATCAGCCGAGTCTCAAACACGGTCGTGAGGTGCTCATCCACCGAGCGGTGGGAGCTACCTTCGGGTCGCTCATCTCCTCCCTGAGCGGATTGTACGAGCACGCAGACCCAGAGTACAATCTAAATCCAAAATGCTAATCTGTAAGGATCCGCTCAGAATAAATCGTAAGCCTTTGAAAGAGTTATACCTCGATAGATTTGACAAATCGTTTTATCTCCTTTTTTTTTAAATTGGAATTATAAGACCCGAACACCGATTTTCAGGCATGCTTTCGTTATTTCATATTTAAAAAATAAAGTTCTAAAAATAGGGCGAGGATAACCGCCCAGTGCCCTATTATTTTTTAAGATGTTCATTGCATAGAACAAAACAAAAATGACATTCGAATCAAAATATAACGGTTCTATCTGCTGACATGAAAAACAAAGGACAAAAATTATTAAAGGTAAAGAAATATACTGATATGAAATTTATGTAATTCTTGGCTTGCAGAGATTGGTAAAAAAACAAAACTCCCACTTTAATTTCTGCCGGCCATTGCAGTTCTTTAGCTTATAAGGATGTTAATAATGGATCGAGGAGTGGTCTTAACTTGTGAAGTGCTCGATACTGCGTGTTCTTTAAGATGGTGTGTCAAAGTGTGAAGGATAGAGAAAAGTGTAGGACTTGTGAAGGAGGATGAGAAAGGGGGTAACCGAAGGGAACCAGCATTCTGACTTAACCGCAACCCAGAAGGGAACCAGCCATCAGGAATCGTTGAGGTATAGGAAGTGCAGACGACGGGAGCCAGCCGACGGACCCTGCGGAAAACCGAGCGACGGCAACAAGCCGTCAGAACTCGGGGGTAACAAAGCGAAGGGGAACCAGCCCTTAGTCTTAGTGGAATCAGAAATTAATTAATTAATTAATTTGAGGTCTCTCCAGAGCATTCCTGACTATGAAACGTTATTGATAATGTATAAAATTTTAAAACATGATAAACAGCAACAATATAATGGCTTTTCATAATAATACGTATTTACAATATAAAAATTTATCCTCTTTCTATTGCCGAGGTGAGATCACCTTCGTCCGCTAGAAAAACTTAATATTAATTTATTGTAATGAATATTAAGTTTCCTTCTAATAGTCGATGCAACATATGTAGTTCATTATTTTTTCCGATATAAGTTATAGTATTTTACAATATTATTGCTATTAAATAATGAAATTTAGGAATAAAGATTAGATAAAATTTCAAACATTAACATTTAAAAATTTTTATAATCATTTCTACCTATTTGGCAAGAAGGCTGTGGTGCGAGGTTATCCTCCCGTTGTAAAATTTTGACTTTTTGATCAAGCGGTATTTTTATACCAAGGTATGAATTGATTTATTTTAGTTTAGTTTCTTACCTCCAACTAGGATTGGAGAATATTCCTGGATCAAGCTGATAAATTAGGCGATGGCTATACATTTTTATCATGGCGTAGTGTACAGATTTTATTATGTGTGAAAATATGTAATTTTTCAATCAAAGAAAAAGTAATGTTGCCAGACTTCTTATTCAGAGACTCTGTTATCACGATTTCAAAATAAAATTAATAAAGGTGAAGATATATACTGGGATGAGATAAATATAAGTCTTGGCTTGCAGGGATCAGTATAAAATTAAATTGCCACCTTAATTCTTTCCGGCGAATATTGTCTATGCTAAATTGTTTAAAAGATAAAAACGGCTTATGAAATTATTTTAAGCCTTTAAGGACCCTTTATAACTTTATATTAATTTATTGTAATGAATATTAATTTTTTTTCTAATGATTGAAGAAACAAATGTAGTTCAATATTTTTTTCCAATGTAACTGATAGTATTCTAAAATATTGTTGTTATTAAATAATGAAATTTAAGAATAAAGATTGGATAAAATCGTGGCCGCCCTCTTGGTCTTCTTCCCAATGGTCTCGCCTCTATAGGTCTATAGAGTCAATCAGGTCTCTGTGGTAGTCCATGCAGCAGACAGATTCTTTCACTCTGATCAAAATTCTGGTAAAAATTTCTGTCAGGCACATTAATGAATTTCTTGTAATGAAATTTATTGTGAGCTGGTACGGTGAAGTTAACAGAAAAATGTCTACACGCATAATTCATTCTAAAGAGCATTGCTGGAATTGAAACAAAATTAAATGAAAAGATATTTTCCACCTGCTTAAAATACATTCGGAAAATGTATTTCATTCCAACTTCAATGTTTAAATTAACTTCAATTAACCAATCTTCTCTGTACTAAAAATAAGAATATCTTGGTTAATATTTCTTTCTTCATAATAAATATACTTAAAATTGGATCATCTAAATCTTTGAACAAATAAATCAAAATCTTATAAAATATTCTGTGATATATATACTACATATGATGTGTGTGTGTGTTTATATATATATGAACAATTATAAATTGTACTACATATGTATATTATAGTTGTTTGGAAGCTACAGTTGTACAGTTTTCTTTTGTATTGCTGACTCCATTGGTGTGGAAGTATGTCCAAATATGCATGGAAATAAAAAATAAATAATTAAAGAGGAATTTTGTTTTTAGAATTAGGTTTGAACTAAAAATTTCATTTAAATTGTGTAATGTAAAGTAATATTTTATTTGAATTTGAGTAATGTGAATATTTTTATCTCTTTTATATGTTGCAACACAGACTCCTAAGTTCCAAGACTCATAGGTAACCATCGGGGAACCAGCATCTTCCAGCTCTGGTCTAGAAAATTTTTTCCGGCCATGGTAAGAGAGTTTTAAGATCATTATATATGTACATAAAATACTCTTTAGAAGACATCCTATTAATCCAAATTCTTTGACTTAAATTTGGATCATATTAGGGATTGATAAATTATTTGCCACTTCTATAAAAAATTTTTATTGAAAACTACTTTTGAATGCTATACATTCATCTTCAGTTCTAAAAATTCAAAAATAAGCAATTCAAAATATAGTTTGGTATTATTATACATATTAAATTAGATGTAATATGATTGATAATGGTTTTATTGTACCCGTTAGTTTTTGCTATGGAATATATTATTTCAATTTCTTTGTTATAGTTTTTTTCATTTAATGCTACGTTCAAAAGACGGTAAATCATGCTATTAAAGGCTGCGAGTTTATGTGCTATCGGTCTCCTAGCTTCATTGTTTATAACGACATCCGTGTGGGTGGGTTTCTGGTAAATTCCAAATTCATGATGTTTGTTTTTTACTGAGATTCCTAAATCTAAAAAGTTTATTTTTTTGATTTTTCCAGTTCTACTGGGAATTTAATCGAGGGGTGAATTTCATTTATTTCCTTAAAAAAATTATTTATTTGTCTTGTCGTACCAGACCATAGTCATATAATGTCATCTACATATCGATAATAGTATAAATAAATCTGCCAAAAAAATAACTATTTATTTCTATAATTAGTATAATATATAATATAATATAATTAATTATTTTCAATTTGATGGAAAATTCTTCAAACAGGAAGAAGGCTTACTGATGGGCTCCCCTCTCTCACCCCTTCTGGCAGATTTATTTATAGACAAATTAGAACAAAAAATTCTTGACCCAAACAGTTCTTAACTAGCTCAACATATCATATACTGGTATCGGTATGTAGATGACATTATAGGCCTATAGTCTGGTACAACAAGATAAATAAATAATTTTTTAAAGGAAACAAACGAAATTCACCTCTCGATTAAATTCACAGTAGAACTGGAAAAAAACAAAATCATAAACTTTTTAGATTTAAGAATCTCAGTAAAAAACAAACATCATGATTTTGGAATTTACTGGAAACCCACCCACACGGATGTCGTTATAAACAATGAAGCTAGGAAACTGATAGCACAAAAAACTCGCAGCCTTTAATAGCATGATTTACCATCTTTTGAATGTCCCATTAAATGAAAAGAACTATAATAAAGAAATTGAAATATATATTCCATAACAAAAAATAATGGGTACAATAAAACCATTATCAATCATATTTTAAAAAAACAAATACAAAAAAAGACAATTAGTGAAATCTATTCAACAACCCCCGAAGATAGGCCCATCCCAAAACATTATGTTTTGATTCCATATTACGGCCCTATATCCACCAAAGTCGGAAATGAATTGAAAAAACTAGGATTAAACCCTGCATTTAAAATATAAAAAACCCTATCCTCATATTTCTCTTCTCCTAAAGACATAATAGACCCTTTCCAAAAAAGCGGAGTATAGCAACTAAATTGAAATGATTGTGCAGCCAACTACATGGGAAAAACTGTAAGATCACTAAATCAGAGATTAAGAGAACATATGCGTGCATATAATAATAAGACAGAGAATTCCAACTTTGCAATTCATTTAAATGAACAAAAAAAAATTCATCAAAGACTCCTGAGTTAAATTAATACATCACGTTGACAGCCACAAATTAAATATATATGAAGCACTTGAAATAATAAAATCCTTCAAATGCAATCCAGATTTTTGCTTAAATGACCAAATAAATATCTCCAATAGTCCAATCTTAAATTTATTCCCGTCTAAAACAAAAAACCAATTACTCACCGGAATTATTTTAAAAACCCCGACCCTTAAACCGTTTACTTATAAACATCCTACCTACCTTACTTTCATTGTGTGTTTTTGAATTGAAGATGAATGTATAATATTCGAAACTAGTTTTCAATAAAACAAATTTATAGAAGTAGCAAATAATTCTTCAATCACTAATTACATTGATCCTTCTATATCATCATGCGGATGTCAACTGATTAGGATCATATTCTTTTTCAGCAGGAAGTAATCGGGGAACCGAGCCTTACATGCCCCACTTAGGACTAACTCCCTCAACCTGGGTAAGACAATTTTATGATCGCTATTTGCACAAAATAATCTATGTGAGTAGGCATCGTATCAGTCCAAAATCTTTAATACAAATTTATATCATAGTACTTTTTTCCAGCATTGTCATTTCCACCTCAGTAATTAATGTCTGTTACATTAATCATTATACTTAAATTGAATTCAGGCAAGAGTGTTATAGTTGTATTGTTTCATGCATGGGTGCTAGTAGTTGAGGTTGTACTGAAGAAATTACACTAGTCACTTACTCCTTTGTTTTATCAACACTAACCTTAAACTACATTATATATTGAAAAATATTTTTAAACTAATTTTATTTAAATCAAATAATTTATTATTGTAACTATTAATCTATTCTATTTATTAAATATACGAATATATATATATATATATATATATATATATATATATATATATATATATATATATATATATATATATATAATTTATTTTTGTAGGTAATGATAGATGAAGGATTGACGTTTTATTTAAATCATTTCAATCCTGAGTCAGATGATGAGAATGTAGAAGGAGAAGTATATGAAGGTGAAGATGAAGAATATGAAGAAGATGAAAAGGGAGAAGAAGAAAAGGAAGTAAGAACCTTTTTCTCTTTTATTATATTTTCTGTTAAATCAACAATCACATGTTTAATGCGACAGCTGGTTTGTTTTATTTATATATGTTGGTCTATGTGTATGTACGTATTTATATAATGTGTATATATATATATATATATATATATATATATATATATATATATATATATATATATATATATATATATATATATATATATATATATTTATCTGACATTATAAACCCACAGCAGTATACATTTCTGGAAGTCTGCTAGTTCTTCCTGCAGCATAATATAGTATTTTACGAAATAATTAAGAGTGCCAACAATGTCAAACTATTTTACAAAAGCCAAAACTCTTATATAATCTATATAAAAATTATAATCTCATCTTTATTGTATTCTATATTTTCTAGTTAGTTTTCTGCTTCTTTTGCTAACCAGGTAATAAGGAATAAATATTTGGAAACAAACAGGTTCTATATCTATATATGTGCATACATATATTACATAATGTCCAAAACAATATAAATAAAAAACGTTCTGTTACTAATATTAAATTATTGTTTCTCACTACAATAGTCAGTTAATAGCTGGATAGAAGGGGAGACATAGACACACAGTGTTCAAGACTCGATTGACACTCACCTTAAAATCCTCAATTTTTTTAATTTAATGGTGAAACTTCGGGTGACACAGCTGTGAGGCACAACTGTGTCACCTGAAGTTTCCTTTGAGCTTATATTCAACCCCCTAACCTTCTCCAGCGCCCATAGCTCTGGTATTTTCAATAGAATGAGGTATATTTTATGACGGATTCTTATAGGAAATCAAATTCTTAAGCGACATTAAAATGCTGAAAATATCGATCCAACACTTTGGAAAGGTATTAATTGCAAAAAACCACTATAAATTAGTGATCAAATTCTATTCAAATAAAATAATTCATTCACTGTAACTATTGGAACTATGTTTATAATATATATATATATATATATATATATATATATATATATATATATATATATATATATATTTTAGCACTTAAAGCATAGAGATGTGTATATTATAACTTCTTCATCTGGAAGCTAAAAGATTTTTTTTGAGACAGAGAGAGATATTCTATTTTTATTGTCAAATAATGCATACAATCTGTCTCAATTAAGAACATTAAGTTATATGTTATATATAAAAAAAAAAAGATATGATACAATCAATAGAAATAAATGAAATTATAGCAAATTTAATAAATAAAATATAAGATCAAAATTAAATTTAAAATAAATATCTTAAACACATTCATATTTATGTAATTACACTCAGCCTGATGAACTCCAAAACATTCTTGCCCCTCCATTTGTGGAAGAAAAAGCAGAACTTCAGGAGATCATAGCAATCCTCTTTGAACTAAATCATTCTGATTGAAAGCCAGTAGGGGCTGAGTAAGGGCACTTCAGCCACAGATGATCAGGATTTGAAAGGAGAATTTGACCATTACAAGAACTCCAGAATACATATTTACTAAAGGTCTTAGGGTCACTGCTGTTTCAACCTTCCATTTGGATTATAGGAATGAGTGTAGCTCGATATGGATTGTGCTAGAGGATTAGGGTGATAAGTAAAATTTGGAGAATTTCTATAAAATAAGGTCTAAATTAAATGGGGATATAGAGGTCATGATGTATGATGGCATTCTTTGTTACATTTAATGGAGTTGGGTATTGTAAGGTATAGAGGATTGAAAAGTGTTTGAAGGACTAGTACTGAAAGTATTGGATGTATTTAGTGTTACAAAATTCAGCTGTCCGCACAGTTCTAGATATGTTTCAGAATAGTCTGGTAAATTAGCTTTGTATCCTTTGGCCTCCAAGCCCTTTAGCTGATTTTGGGCACTACCCTCCGAACCCCTATTCTACCTCCTCACAATAGCTAGCCTAGTCTTAAGGTATACTCAACATAATGCAGTGTGGTCTGAGACGTTGAAGTTCATCGAAATCTTCAGGTCAAATTTTATTATTATTTTTTTTTTTTTATTTATCTCTTATGAGAATATCCCATTATAAATTGTTTTTAAAAATTATTTTTGGAAATACTCCTATCTAATGCCAATGAATTGTGTAATAGCATAAACAGTTACTTTACCATTGCTTTAACTTTTCTTTATTTAGCAGTGGTTCTCGGAAGAAATAAGAGGTTAATATCTTTTAGCTTAAAACATTTTACTGAAACACTGCGGCAGAAAGTAGGTAATTTTTTAAGGACAGGCTTAATAACTGTGCTGCAGTATTTATTATTCAGAATGTGTAATAATTTTCATGTGTTTAATTTTTTACATTGTTGAACTATTTAATGCTTGTGTATACAGAATATATCTAATTTACCAATTAGGCAGTCAACCATCAAATAACTGATTTTTTTTTTTTTTTTTTTCAGGAGTAAGTTTACACAGAGTGTTCTGCACCGAAAATGGAGAGAATTTAATTTCTTTTAGTATTTTATTAGTTTATTTAATTTCATTTGTTATAATTTCTTGATAAATTAAACCATTTCATTTTGTTTTTAAGTTTTATTTTGCTGGTGAGCCAGACCTATTTTTTGATTGAAAGTAAGGAAAGTTCATTACATTTCATAAGAGTATGAGTTTTGACCAAAAGTAGGTAGGTGCAGGAAAAAATATCTTCTGCCATAAATATTCAGCTAAATATAAAGAATAGCTATGCGAATAGTATTTTTAGTATTAGTTTTTAAAAGATATTATGAGTAAGAAGTTTTTATTTATTATTTAAAAAAAATTAAATATACTAATGTAATGTTATAAATATTTTCTCCTATACAAAAAATTGACAATTAAATGTTAGTTTCGAGTTACCTAGAATTAAAATAAATATTTTTTTAAAAATATACACTAGCCCACAATAAAAACTGGCCCACCTAGATTTTTCTGTTTTAAAACTTACTAATGAGGATAATTAGTGCCCAAAGGTAAAAAATTTGTTGTTATTATATGAAAATGATAATATACCTTCAATTACACCCAACAGTCCTCTAATGGATTAGCGATAAGGCCCTGTTAGACTTCAAGTAAGTTTAATTGTGATAATTCATGGGAACACATCTCTCCATTTTTCTTCTATCACAAGTTTTTGCTCTTTTATTGTTTTTTTTCTCTTTTTTTTGTTTTTTTATGGTTATACTGGCAAGGAGGTCAATTTCTTGGCGGCCTAGAGTAACAAACTTTGCTGACCATCATTATGTGGTGATCCAGACCCTTCGGAACCTCCATCAATGAGCTGGTCTGACCACTTAAACCTTGTGAACTGCCCTCCATTTTGTGTAGAAACGGCTGGCAAAAGCTGAGCTACATTCGAGGATATCAGCCACTGGGCTGCTGTTAACACTAGCACACAGGAGAGCCCCCTTCAATTTTGCTCAGTGGCTGTCGTCCTCAAATGTAGCCCATCTTCTGCAAGCCGTTTCTACACAAACATCCACTTGCGGGCAGTTTGCAAGGCTTGAGCGGTCTGAACAGCTCATCGATGGCGCTTCCTAAGTGTCTGGATCACCACAATGAATGATCACAGTTCAACTAAGTTGAAGCCCCATATCACTAATCCTTTTGAGGACTGTTGGGTACAATTGAAGGAATATAATTATTTTTATGTAATAACAACAAATTTTTAACTTGGGGCATTAATTATTCCCATTATTGAGTTTTACAACAGACAAATCTAGGTGGGCGGGTTTTTGATGGGCCAGTGTATATATAGTAATAGACTATCTACCCATCAATTAATAATATCAATATCAACTAATAAATATCAATTAGTCAATAATAAACAAATAATACAGCAAGAGCATATAGAAAATAAATTAATTTATGGTCAAGAAAGGAATAATAGTGTTCATCATGTTATGATACTTCAGATATATACAATCAATTAGGGGAATAACAATATATTGTCTTCCTGTAATAATATTGTTTTCATTTACCTAATCAATCAATTATTATTCATCAATTAATTATTTCCATTCCTTGGCAGATATTGGAATCAGATGGATTACCTTAAGAGTTTATTAGAAGGTACTATATTTACTATACAACTTGAATGCATTATTTTTATATTTTAATGACAATATTTTTGTGATTGAAACTGTACAACATTGTGTACATTTTTCAGGTAATAAGAATAGCTTTAAGCGAATAATAAATACAATGGTAAGAAATATATGGATTGCATATATACTTAAATAGAAAAGTTTTTTTTTTTTTATGTTTTGCAAAAATTATTAATTGGTATAAAACTCTGATTTTCTCTAAATTTTATGAGCAACAAACTGTGGTAAAAAATAGATACTGTAGGAACAATTAAATAAACTGATAATTTGATTAATATGATAAAGGTTAGATAATTATACTGTTAATTTGTTTTGCCTGAAGGTTCTTAATACTTAAGTAATATAATAATTGTCATATTAATTATCTTTATTCTGTACTAAAAAGTGGACATAATGTTAGTGTCATATACTGGTTGCCTAGAACTAAAAAAAAAAATTTTAAATAATAAAATTAGTGAATTTTTGGACTAAAAAGCAATTCCAAAATAATCATTCTCATGAGATAACTTGATACCTACAACTTTAGCTATGGCTTTTTTAAGGCTTATTAAATAAAATGCTTATTAATATTTTGCCTTTGGGTATTAGCTCACACATGTCCATTACGAAATGTCCATTTACTACAACTACAGAATACATTAATGGGGGGATGGATTATTATGTTTTCCAGCATGCTGATCAAGAATGTTGCAATCACATTTACTGTCGTGCATTTGCATTATGATTTTTATTAATACTAAATTTTTTATCAATGTTAGGATTGTTCACTATGCTAGTCATTGTTAAATAATACAGCTTTGATTGATTTTAATAAAATGTTTGTATTACAAACGCAACAAGACCTGTGTATGGCTTTAAAATAGTAGTTCTGAATAATTGACAATAGTTTCTCATCAGTTTCAATAAACGCTTCATGTCCGATAACCTTTTTGATACCATTCTTATAAAAACTTGGAATCCTTACAGAAATACATTTCTGAAAGGTGTCATTGTTACTGTATGTTTTTAACTGATATTTTTATGTTTGTTACTTTAATGCAGATAACACACAGGAACCAGAAGAATTTTAGAAAAAAGATTATGCCCAGATTAAATCAAGTCTATAAAGATGAAGAAAAGGATGATTACTGTCATTAGGCTCTGAAAAAAGAAAGGAACCGACAAGAATGGAAAATAAATTTCATTTAATTTAGTTAATTTTTTATATAATCCGACTGTTGTAAACGTATAATTTACCTATTGAAATTTTGCTTCATCGTCACCTATATTTTTATTTAGTTCAATTTAGTTGTTCGATGTTATCAATGGTTAGATTAAAGTTTAAAATTTTGAATTTATGAAAATTAAATTAGAAAAAAAAGTTAAATGCCTGTTTGAGAATATATTGCTAAGTAATAATTTTCTTTTGTTTTCTTTCTACTTTTTTTTTTTTTACTTTGCTTTCACTTATGTTTATTTATATGATTCTAAATGGTCTGGTAATTCATATACATTAAATAAATGTTTTTACAGTTTTTGATTATTTATTTAATTAAAATACTTTAGTTTAGTTCCTAAATTATTTTATGTTTTTCTAGCTCCTATACAAATTTTCAGAGCTTATCTTAGATATTATATTGTGATTTTAACTCATGAACTTGTTTTTAGCTCGCTATTCTTCAGCGATTATATGTATATATAAACTATACATTCATCAGTTCCCTTGTTGATATAATTTGCCAGACAAACCAAAGTAAATGCTTGTCTACTCTTCGCTAGGTTATATGGTATGGGAGTCATTTTACCATAATCCAATATAGTAGAAGTCCCTCTTGGCCTTTCTTTTTAGCACCAAGTCGTCCCTCATTGACTGCCTGATGAAGCGTAGATACGGTAGTAGGTAGAGGCCGCGAATCTGCTTATCTAGTTCAATGGCGCTCCACCATGTCTAGATCTCTTCGATCTTTTCAGGAGAGACTTGAGATCCTAAAGATTTCTTCTTAAGTAGCTCTACAGTCCAAGATGAACTTTGGTCTTCCGAACAATTCTCCCCTACTCCTCTCTATCCAGAGCCTTTCTTCTCCATTCAGTCACTTCAATTTCCTCAGGTCCTCCTCTTTATCCTTTTTCCAGCTTTTGAATGAATGAAATGAAAAAATAATCTTTATTCTGCGACATTCAGTCCCCTAAGAATAACGTAAATGTAAAATTTTGGCAGCATTTGGCTGACTTCACTATGGTAAATCAATTATATCATTAACTCTTAAGTGAAATAAAAATTATTTATAAAAATATAATACTAAAATAACAATAAATATACTTATGTACATAAGTGCTCAGATTTGTATAGTTATTTATTCTTTACATGCACGCGGAAGATTGATCATTCAGGAGATGGAGAAATAAATGGTATTTAAATGAGGCTAGGGAGGAAACTTGACGAATAGAGATGGGTAAGGAATTCCAGAATAAGGTAGCAAGTTCTGCTTAAAGTCGAAAAAGAACATATGAACATCTGTATTCAGCTGATAGCACTTTTCGAGGACTTGCCTTGGCACATCTGTCTGGTCTGATGTGCCTCTGTTTGGTCTAAATCCAATATGATAATCTGTAAGGATCCGCTCAGAGTTATACCTAGATAGTTTTGACAAATGGTTTTATCTCCTTTTTTAAAAATTGGAATTATCAGACCCGAACACCGATTTTCATGCATGCTTTCGTTATTCCATATTTAAAAAATAAAGTTGTAAAAATAGGACGAGGATAACTGCCCGGTGCCCTATTATTTTTTAAGAGGTTCATTGCATCTAAGAATTCCTCATAGGAAGGAGGTTGAAGATAAGGAGAATACGATACCCTGTCAGATTATATAGTTCTATATTCGAGAAGACGTTGCTATCCTTATTATTAGTTGCAAGTTCTTCATTTTGAGTCTTGGGATTCAAAACATCTGATGAAATCAATATAAGATCAATTCGCTTGACGCCGCCAACTCAAAGTTTCCATGTTCCCAAATGTATGCGCTTATGCCGAAATTTTTTTTAAATAACAGGCTGTAGTAAAATCCGCTAAGCGTTGTCCGTTATCGTTAGTTACATCATGCAAGGAATACTTTTCAGCGACACTACGTAAATAATACACTTTGCCGAATTTGGTATTAAAGTCATCAAAAATATCATACCTTGGTAGGAGTTCGCACGTTCTACTTAACTTATCATAAAAATATTCCTTTTCTTTCTCAGTTTTATCTTCGGTGGGCGCATCAATCGAAAGTAGAATTATGCTGCTGAATTTTCCTTTCATTCTAATTTTGCAGATCCTATTACTAGTAGTTACAAAATCAAGTAGTGAATCTCTAATAGTTTTATTTACTATAAATCCGGTACCGTATTATCCTCTTCAATTTTCTGAACCGCTTTATACGAGGGAATAATCCCTCTTGTCAATATGACCTTGTCCGGTATATGGTATTTCTTGGAATGCTGACACGACAATTCCATATTTAATTATTTCATTAGCAATTTTTTTCCTTTTTCCCGGCCATACCATAGTCCTAATTTCCGTATAGCCATGTTCATATCTTATGAATTTTTCGTTTTCTCGCAAATGTAGTTTCGTAACCAGTGGCATTTTTACAAGAAAAACAGGTTGGTCCCATGTTAAACCCCCTACCAGGAGGACCGATGGCTTTGATTTTGGAGTGCCCTCCTCTAGGAAGTTGCCTTCACCATGGCTATAGAGTTCTCCCTACCCTATCGCAGTAAGCATGCTCTGCCTTAGGATGCTTCCTTGACTCCAGGGTTGAGTTCTTCCGAGAAAAGTGTAGGACTTGTGAAGGAGGATGAGAAATGGGGTAACCGAAGAGAACCAGCCATCAGGAATCGCTGAGGTATAGGAAGTGCAGGCGACGGAAACCAGCGGTCGGACCCTGCGGAAAACCAAACGACGTGAACAAGCCGTCAGAACTCGGGGGTAACAAGGAGAAGGTCTTAGTGGAGTTAGGAATTTAGGAGAGGCAGAGGATATCAAAAACCACTAATTTGATGTCCCTCCAGAACATTCCTGGCTATGAAACTTTATTGTTAATATATACAATTTTATAACATGATATACAGCAACAATATAATGGCTTTTCATAATAATACGCATTTACAATTTAAAAATTTATCCTCTTCCTATTGCCGAGGTGAGATCAGCTTCGTCCGTTACAATAACTTAATATTAATTTATTGTAATGAATATTGAGTTTGCTTCTAATGGTCTATGTAACATATATAGTTCATTATTTTTTCCAATATAACTCATATATTTATACTCAGTATTTTACAATATTATTGCTATTAAATAATGAAATTTAGGAATAAAGATTAGATACAATTTCAAACATTAACATTTAAAAAATTTTATAATAATTTCTACCTATTTGGCAAGAAGGCTGTGGTGCGAGGTTATCCTCCCTCTCCAGTTGTAAAATTTTGACTTTTTGATCAAGCGGTATTTTTATACCTGGGTATGAATTGATTTATTTTATTTTAGTTTTTTACCTCCAACTAGGATTGGAGAATATTCCTGGATCATGCTGATAAATTAGGCGATGGCTATACATTTTTACAGATTTTATTATGTGTAAAAATATGTAATTTTTGAATCAAAGAAAAAAGTAATGTTGCCAGACTTCTTATTCAGAGACTCTGTTATCACGATTTCAAAATAAAATTAATAAAGGTGAAGATATATACTGGGATGAGATAAATATAAGTCTTGGCTTGCAGGGATCAGTATAAAATTAAATTGCCACCTTAATTCGTGCCGGCGAATATTGTCTATGCTAAATTGTTTAAAAGATAAAAACGGCTTATGTAATTATTTTAAGTCTTTAAGGACCCTTTATAACTTTATATTAATTTATTGTAATGAATATTAATTTTTTTCTAATGGTTGAAGAAACAAATGTAGTTCAATATTTTTTTCCAATGTAACTTATAGTGTTCTACAATATTGTTGTTATTAAATAATGAAATTTAGGAATAAAGATTGGATAAAATTTCAAACATTAACATGTAACATTTTAATGATTTCTATCTATTTGGCAAGAAGGCTGTGGTGCGAGGTTATCACCCTCTCCAGTTGTAAAATTTTTATTTTATGATCAAGGGATATTTCTTCCTAGGTATGTAATAACACAACATTATTTTATATGTTATAACAATAATTTTAATTATTTCGATTAACCATCTTTGACTAATTCACTATGTATTGAAATGGATATAATCATAATAAGAAGGAAATTATTGAAACATAATAATTATTGCAATACTATTCATGTACTACATATATATTTACAATAGTGTTAGAAATTAAAGTAAAATATCTTAACAATTTAAATAGCAATTAAAAATTATTAATAACTGAAGACCAAATAAAAGTAATTACGTGAAAGTTGCCAGAGATTGAATTTATGATATCCAAGCTTAATCATAAACATAATGATGAGCTTCTATGTTTTTAATTTACTATGACTATCATTCAACATTAATAGACTATCTTTGATTTGATTTCTTCGTTTAAAACTTGAATGCATGATCTTTTGATGATTTGAAAAACAATTCAGAAATATACATATAATAGTTAAAAATGTTTATTTACATTTTTTCGAAACTTGGCAATATTATGAAATCAAACTACATAAATAGTTCTCTTTAATCTTGTTATATTTTCTTTGTCTAATTCTGTACCACAGAGTTAAAGTACGGTAAATTTAATGTGACAGTTTTTTCGTAAATAAGTGAGGTAGTTTTAAAAATTAATTGATCAGCATTAGAATAAACAAAATTTCATTGATTTATGATTATATACTAATTATCATTGATATTTATTTTAACATTCTAATTTAATAAAATATTTAACGAGAAGTTGGTTGAAAATAAAATGTTTTAAATTTACCTCTAACATACAATTCAGATTGTAATTATTATTGATAAAATGATGAAGGCACCTAGGATGCCATAGATCAGATGAGGAATAATAAAGCCCCAGGAGTGAATTGAATCCCGGCTGAGCTTTGGAAACATGGAGGAGAAGCAATCTCTAAATATATCCATAACTTGATTTTAGATTCTGAGTAGAGGAGTCCATTCCAGAAGAATGATACAAAACTGTTATGTGTCCCATTCATAAGAAAGGGGATCCTCTTAACCACGAGAACTACAGAGGAATATCTTTCCTTCCATCTTTGTATAAAATATTTTCAAATTTTCTATTTCACAGATTCCTCCCTTTTGTTCATAGGAGGATAGACCACTATCAGGCAGTCTTTATGAAAGCCGAAGCTTGATTATTGTTTGGCATGCTTGCTGTTTAATATTGGCTAAGAATGTTCAATCAGAGAGACGGGGTTCTATCGGAGCAATGAATATTGAGCAATCTATCAAGCATAAATTTTTCTTTATCCACAGAACAGAAATACTAGATGAGACCATCATAGATAAGGAAGATATCCTTGATCTCAATGATTCTTTCACTTCTTCTTTTTCTTCAGCCCATTAGCCTTTCAGAATGGGGGTGCTTCTAGCAATTTGTGGCATGCCTTTCTGTCCCTGGCAAGGTTCCTCATTTCTCCCATGGTCTTCTCTCTGTGTCTCCCAATCTGTTCCATGTGGCTAATAAAGGAGATTCTTGGCCGCCCTCTTGGTCTTCTTCCCAATGGTCTCGCCTCTATAGGTCTATAGAGTCAATCAGGTCTTTGTGGTAGTCCATGCAGCAGACAGATTCTTTCACTCTGATCAAAATTCTGGTAAAAATTTCTGTCAGGCACTGTAATGAATTTCTTGTAATGAAATTTATTGTGAGCTGGTACAATGAAGTTCACAGAAAAAGGTCTACACGCATAATTCATTCTAAACAGCATTGCTGGAATTGAAACAAAATCAAATGAAAAGATATTTTCCACCTGCTTAAAATATATTCGGAAAATGTATTTCATTCGAACTTCAATGTTTAAATTGACTTCAATTAACCAATCTTCTCTGTACTAAAAATAAGAATATCTTGATTAATATTTCTTTCTTCATAATAAATATACTTAAAATTGGATCATCTATATCTTTGAAAAAATAAATCAAAATCTTATAAAATATTCTGTGATATATATACTTATTATGATGTGTGTGTGTTTATATATATATATGAACAATTATAAATTGTACTACACATGTATATTATAGTTGTTTGGAAGCTACAGTTGTACAGTTTTCTTTTGTATTGCTGACTCCATTGGTGCGGAAGTATGTCCAAATATGCATGGAAATAAAAAATAAATAATTAAAGAGGAATTTTGTTTTTAGAATTAGGTTTGAACAAAAAATTTCATTTAAATTGTGTAATGTAAAGTAATATTTTATTTGAATTTGAGTAATGTGAATATTTTTATCTCTTTTACATGTTGCAACACAGACTCCCAAGATCCAAGACTCATAGGTAACCATCGGGAACCAGGACCTTCCAGCTCTGGCCTAGAAAAATTTGTGCAGCCATGGTAGGAGAGTTTTAAGATCATTATATATATATATATATATATATATATATATATATATATATATATATATATAAATACTCTTTAGAAGACATCCTATTAATCCAAATTCTTTGACATAAGTTAGGATCATATTAGGGATTGATAAATTATTTGCCACTTCTATAAATTTGTTTTATTGAAAACTAGTTTTGAATGTTATACATTCATATTCAGTTCTAAAAACACACAACAAATTAAAAAATAAGCAATTCAAAATATAGTTTGGTATTATTATACATAGTAAATTTGATGTAATATGATTGATAATGGTTTTATTACCCCAGTTCTACTGGGAATTAAATTGAGGGGTGAATTTCGTTTATTTCCTTAAAAAAATTATTTATTTGTCTTGTCGTACCAGACCATAGTCATATAATGTCATCTACATATCGATAATAGTATATGATATGTTGAGCTAGTTGAGAATTGTTTGGGTCAAGAATTTTTTTTCTAATTTGTCCATAAATAAATCTGCCAGAAAAATAGTTATTTATTTTTATAATTAGTATAATATATTATATAATATAATTAATTATTTTCAATTTGTTGGAAAATTCTTCAAACAGGAACAAGGCTTACCGATGGGTTACCCTCTCTCACCCCTTCTGGCAGATTTATTTATGGACAAATTAGAACAAAAAATTATTGACCCAAACAATTCTCAACTAGCTCAACAAATCATATACTGGTATCGGTATGTAGATGACATTATATACCTATGGTCTGGTACAACAAGACAAATAAATAATTTTTTAAAGGAAATAAACAAAATTCACCTCTCGATTAAATTAACAGTAGAACTGGAAAAAAACAAAATCA
>OX411307.1:146208554-146210528 GCA_948150685.1 Rhaphigaster nebulosa
AATTTTATTTAAATAAAATAATTTATTAACTGTTACTATTAATCTATTCTTTTTATTATATATATATATATATATATATATATATATATATATATATATATATATATATATATATATATATATATACATATATATATATATATATATATATATATATATATATATATATATATATATATATATATATATATATATATATATATATACATATATACACACTTTTTTTTTTGTAGATAACAATTGTTGAAGGATTAACGTTTTTCGAAAACCATTTTAAAGCTGAATCAGATGATGAGAATGTAGGAGCAGGAAAAGTTGATGAAGGTGAAGGGTACGAAGATTATGAGAAGGAAGAAGAAGACAATGTCGTAAGAACCTTTTTCTCTTTAATTATATTTTTAGTTAAATAAATAATCACATGTTTAATGCGACAGCTGGTTTGTTTTTTTATATATTTTGGTCTATGTGTATGTATGTATGTGTGTTTATATATATCTATCTATCTATATATATATATATATATATATATATATATATATATATATATATATATATATATATATATATATATATATATATATATAGATACATTTATTCAACAAAGGATTCAAACAAATATTGAAATGAATAAAAAATTGACAGTTTCACATTGTCTGATTCATTCCAATTTTATTATTTTGTTGCTAATGTCTGTTTTGATATTGAGATGTGTGCTCAAAAATACACATAAAACAGGAAACTTTCTAATCTAATTGTATGCTTAGAAACCATGAAATAGTTTAGCTAAATCTATCTCTTCACACTGGAGGCCTTAAATGAGTATTTTTGTCTGTCATGTGTTACTGAGATAAAAGCGCTGATAGTTTTTTTATACATGTTGGTCTATGTGTATGTATGTGTGTGTGTATATATATATATATATATATATATATATATATATATATATATATATATATATATATAATAAAATGTATATATAATATATATATATATATAATAATATATATCTGAGATTGTATATCCATAGCAATGTATATTTCTTGAAGTTTGCTAGTTCTTCATGCAGCTTAATATAGAATTTTCCGAAAATATTAAGATGGGCATCAATGTCAAACTATTTTATATAAGCCAAAACTCTAATATAATCTACATAGGACATATAATCTTATCTATATTTTATTCTAAATTTTCTAGTTAGTTTTCAACTTCATTTGCTAACCAGATAAAAAGGAATAAATATTTGGAAACAAATATCTTCTATGTCTGCAAATTTGCATACATATATATCATAATGTCCAAAAAAAACGTAAATAAAAAACGTTCTGTTATTAATATTAACTTATTGTTTCTCACTATAATAGTCAGTTTATACCGTGATAGAATGGAGGACTTACAAACAGGGTGTTCAAGACTCGATTGACAACCACCTCAAAAACCTCAATGTCACAGTTGTGAGGCACAACTGTGTCAACTAAAGTTTCCTTTTAGCACATATTCAACCTCCTAACTTTCTGAAGTGCCCATAGCTCTGGTATTTTTAATAGAATGAGGTATATTTTATGGCAAATTCTTATAGGAAATCAATTTCTTAAGCGACATTATAATGTTAACAGTATCGATCCGACTCTTTGTAAAGGTATTAATTACAAAAAACAACTATAAATTAGATTTATTATCATTCAATTTTTTATTTACCTCCAAAAGTAAGCCTGATACGAAAATACCTTCATAGTAAATGTTGAAGCTAATTGAGTTAATATTTAACACATGCACAGAGTTAAATATGAGCTCAAAGAGTTAAACTTGAGAAAATATTTCATTAAGATTTTCATCAACGCTAATCTAAATTTACATTATGTATTGAAAAATATTTTTAAACTAATTTTATTTAAATAAAATAATTTATTAACTGTTACTATTAATCTATTCTTTTTATTATATATATATATATATATATATATATATATATATATA